>VZSF01003132.1:148831-303056 GCA_013398295.1 Chionis minor | reverse complement strand
CCCCTGGCTACATTTAACTCTATTGGGCCTCAGCTTTCCTAACCTGATCCCTGGCTGCTTGGACAGTTTCTCTGTATTCTCCCCAAGATACCTGTCCTTGCTTCCACCCTCTGCAGGCTTCCTTTTTCTGTTTGAGATTGTTCAGGAGCTCCTTGTTCATCTGGGCAGGCCTCCTGGTGTTTTTGCCTGACTTCCTTTTTGTTGGGATACATCACTCCTGAGCTTTGCAAAGGTGGTTCTTGAACATTATCCAGCTTTCTTGGGCCCTTCTTCCTTCCAGGGCTTTATCCCACTGTATTCCATCAAGCAGATCCCTGAAGGGGCCAAAGTCTGCTGCCCTGAAGTCCAGGGTAGCAAGCTTACTCCATGCCCTCCTTGCTGCCCTAAGGATGTTAAACTTCACCATCTCATGATCACTGCAGCCAAGGTTGCCCTTGAATGTTGCATTCCCCACCAGCCCCAGCTTGTTGGTGAGAACATCCAACTTGTCACCTCTTCTCATGGGCTCCTCTATTATCTGAAGAAGGAAGGTATCATTGACACATTCCAGGAAGCTCCTGGATTGCTTATGGCCTGCTGTGTTGTCCTTCCAATAGATACTGGGGTGGTTGAAGTCCCCCATGAGGACCAGGGCTTGTGAACATGAGGTTGCTCTTATCTTTCTATAGAGGGCCTAATCTGCTAGGTCTTCCTGGTCAGGTGGCTTGTAGCAGATCCCCACTGTAATGTCACCTGTCCCTGCCCTCCCTTTATTCTTGATCCATAAGTTCTTGGTTAGCTCCTCATCCATCCCCATACAGAGCTCTATGCATTCCAGCTAGTCCTTGACATAGCAGGCGATACTGCCTCCTCATCTTCCCTGCCTGTCCTTCCTGAAGAGTCTGTATCCATCCATTTCAACACTCCAGCCATAAGAGCCATCCCATCATGTCTCCATGATGCCAATTAGATCGCAGTCTTGCAGGCATGCGCATATCTCCAACTCCTCGTGTTTGTTCTCCATGCTATGTGCGTTTGCACAGAGGCATTTAAGTTGGGCCTCCAACAAATCTAGCGTCATACGGAAAAACAACAATGGATAATAGTCTGAGGACTGCACAAGGTTTGGTAGTCTCTCAGTTACATCCCTGATATGAGCAAGCAGCAAACCTCCCTAGAGTGTACATCAAATGCGTGCCTCCATACCTCTCAGAAGAGAGTTGCCTACAACTATCACCTGTTGCCTTTTCTTAGTTGCACTGGTGGTTACACATGGAGCAGATCAGGTAGTCTTACTCACCTCCAGCGTCTCTCCTGCGACAGTAGTTTTGCCTCTTCACTCTGCAGAGCAGTGAAGCAGTTCTGCAAGGGCACCTCAGTTTTTGGGGGAAGTCTCTTGCTCCAGATAGGATAAAGGTCTTATCTTAATCTATCTATTTCCCCACAGGGAAGGAGACTACACTGTTCTGCACTACATGCACATGCATAGATGTATTACAGCTCTGCTCATACTGAGGACAGTAGTAGCATAAATATTTCAGTAGAAAATCACATTCCTTACAGAAATAGTACTGGTACAATTACTGCATGTGTGCCAGACTCCACTGACAACAGCTTTTTCCCCATTCCCACAATAACAACAGTAATAATAGTGAAGTCCTTTGGAACTAATGTAGCATACAAGTGTAATTCTGAAGGACAACCACCTCACTGGCCAAAGATAATCTTCAAGAAGGTGACCAGGGCAAATGGCTGCATTAACAGCAATGCGAGTAAATGCTGTGGATAGAAATGGGTATATCTTCTCTGCTCCTGACTATTATGTCACTCAGACATGTACTAACTTAGAGTATCAATGGGCTATTTCAAATGTTATCAAATCTTCATCGTCAATATAAGTGCTCTGCTGGATATGTAATCTTTTTTAGAAGGCATATTTGTGAAGGTTTTTATGTTTTTAGTCATGACCTATTTCTCATCTGAAACTCCAGATAAATGGTCTAGAGTATAGTTACCCTATTTTAGCAATGGGGAAAAGAATTAAGGAGAGAGAGACCTTCCAACATGCTTTTACCATATTAGGTATTTTTATTTGTTACTTCTTATACTCTTTCTTTCAAAGGAAAAATCCCAGTCTTTTTAATACTTCTTCAGAAAAGTTTCTTATATGTTTTTGTGCCCTTAACCATTACTATCATTCCTCTCTGAGTCCACTTTTATTCCACAATATGCCATCTTTTTGGACAATACAAAGCAAGGTATTTCAGATAATACTGCAACTCTGAAACACCTACTGGTACTGTGACTTTGCCTGCAATGTTTTCTGCTCTACTCCATTCATCTGAGTTCTCACCTTTTTGAATGTGATTTCTTATTAAATGGACATGTCTAGTGGCCTAGAAACCAAGTCTACCATTTCCCAAACTGCTCCAGTTAATATAAAACAGTAAGCGAAAAAGTAATTTAACTTTCCTCTCCAATTGTTCAGAGTGTCTATATCTCTAGAAATCACTATTTTGAGAAGACTCCTTGAACTTGAAAGGATAGCAGATAAGCTGGTTATGGCAATTGCATATCATCTTCTAAAATACAGTAGCCATAGACTGTAATTACACTGATAGCAATGAAGGGAGTACAAGTGTTCTAAGACTCATTTCAGCTAATTACACCTCCTGTAGGTAAAATGCTCCATCACGGTTAAAGAAGACCCTGCTAAAACACACTGAACTCCTGACAAAGGTGTTTGGGATTGACATGGGAGTGAATGACTGTCACTGGCATCTTCTGAAGGATTCTCCGAATTCACACTGAGAGATAGGAAATGCCTCACATATTCTGTTGCTTGACTCTTTTATATGTTTTTACACAAATTACATCCTCAGAGAGTAAATACCTGCAGAAATCTCACTCCAAGTTCCCCCTTTTTTTTTTTTTTTTTCCCCGAATGGTGATTATTGGATGATAATGTTTAGAAATGCTATGGGAAACTTCTAATTATTCTGTAAGAGGATCAGAAATTTTCCCATGTGTTTCCTTTGTGGTGTGCTTTGCTAAAAAACGTGACATAGGTTAACATAGATTAAATGCTGCAATTTGGACTAATTCAAAATTAAGGAAAATGAATCCTTGTCCCTGGATTACGGGAGAGAGATGAAAAACTTTAAATATTGAGCCAAACTTGAGTTTGGCAACATTAGTGCTGCTGTCTAAACACATTAGGGTTTTTTTAATTGACTATAGAATAAGCCTAAGCAACAGTTACATTAGTTGCTCATCTTTTAGGTAGATGCTTTTAACAGAGATGGAAATCCATGGAAGACAATCCGAAATTTGCTAAGTATATCTTTGGAATTTAGGTCACATATTGAAAGAAAGACAGTTATTCAACAAGAAAAGTACAGGATGCTCATTCACTAACTTCTTCATTTGAAAATTCTGAAGGCATGGAGTCGTTCTTCAGATCAGATACAATAAAAACTGATCTAGTTCCTGAAAAAAATCATCTGTCTCATACTTGCTGTGCCAGAGCTGGAGCTGAAAGTTGACTGAAGATGAAAGCATGTTGATAACATATCAGGGAACACAGTGGTTCTGTAAGGTCATACTTACTGCATATATCAAGGGATGTGGACACATCCTAAAAGACCTCTTCCCATCCCAGTGGTATTACCTACCTGTAAGGACAGGATTAAGACTGAGAGAAATAATTATGAGCCAAAGCCGGGTAAGTGTCCTTGCGGAACACTGTCAGTTTTTCAAGTATCAGAGAGTAAAAAAGGGTAAGATGAGACAAGATGACCTTTGCCCAGTTGTAGCTCGGACAGAGCAGCACACACATTGCAGCTGAGGAGATGCAAAGCATCTTACCTGGTCTTACCTGAGAAAGAGATGACTCCACTCAGGCTTTTATTTTGCTGTGTATGTATCATACTGAAAGGCAGAGCAGAGTGGTTCATGAAGGAACAAATGAAAGGAGAACTAAGTTGAAAGAAAAAGTATTTGTGGGTTGGAGTCTAGAAATAGATGGCAGTGGAGTTAGAAAATATTGAAGATCTGGGTATGTAGGCATTAGTGGTGGCGGAAAGACAGCTAAGGTAATTGTAGATCCCCTTCCCATGAGAGCTGTTCAGTACAGACACTCTTTCTGTGGGGATCTGGTTGCTGGGAATGAGAAGAGAGAGGGAGTTCCTGAAGCAGCTGGGAACGAGAAGAGAGAGGGAGATCCTGAAGCAGCTGGGAATGAGATTGGAAGTCCTAAATCTAGTGCTGTAAAACAGCAACCTGACTTCCCTAGGCTCTAAAGGCAGTCGGAAAATAGCATCCTAGCAAAACCATGGAAGGGGGCAGCAGATTAAGGACAGCCCTTCAGGTGGAAGCAATTAAGGGAGGATTTGTGAGAAGGTTTTTTAAAATAATTTATGATCCGAGTGATCCAGGTTAGCAAAATCTAATTAAACTGCAAATCTGTCACTGGTATTTCTCCCCATGTATCCAGGACATTTCTTTCTTATTTTTTTCCTTGCTGTCTCCTGTATGGTTTCAACTGCAGACACAGTTAAGGAAAATTGGAGAATATTAATTCTTTTATGTATTTAGATTTGTAAAAACATTACCTTATGGCCACCAGCTTTTCAGTTTGTCTCCATTTGTGTATTTTTCCTCCCTCTTTTTTTTATCATTTCTCCCAGAAGGATTGCCTGGTTGTGTATTTTTTTTCCAGATTTTTACTGCTTTATTGTGATCTTATAAATCTGATTATTTTTTTTTTCACCTCCCCCCCCGTATTGCTGTTCTGGTAATAACATATTTTTGCCTTATGTGAGGTGTGCATCAATGTTTCATATTTTTTTTCTCTAGCATTACTCCTTCTTTGGTAAATGGGTTGTAAAAAACCTATCATTTTCATTTCAGATACCAGGAGTGAATTGACAAAGACGACTTTCTGCACACCCTGCTGCTCTGCCTGGAAGGTAAAGAGGAATAATCTTTTTGTACACAACACGAAGCAGGTGATAGTCTTTTGCAACCATAAGGATCTGAAAACTTTGTGAAAATAGTGCTGTTTAATACTTTCCCATGGCAAAGGTTAGCTCCTACATGTCTGTGTTGGCTGAATAATACATTTTCCTATTAAAGTGATATGCTTCAGAATGATTTTGTAGTTGATGAGAATGCAGGAAATGTACAGTTTGTGTACTGAATTTATTAGTGATACATGCCACAATCCTAGCTGGGTGCTGCATATCACAAAATACATGGAGGCACACATAGTCTGTTAGAACGTCGTTTATTTCTAAATGCAGACATTTAAAAGAGCAGTAAAGGGCATACTATTATGCAGACTTCCAGGCATATTAAATCTATTTGCAAAAATATGACACAGATATATTGCTGGCAATGCACAAAGAAGGAGGCTATAGGCATGCCATGTGCTAGACAATGTTGATTTTACAATATAGAAATAAAAATTGATTCCATGAATGCTTAGTAATAATATATGAAGTCTAGCAAGAAGGATTCCTAAGCTGAGTTAAAACAAATGCAGAATTTATTGCAACCATTTTCGACTTTGGGAGGCAACACGATCTTGTCATTACTATACTTTCCTGATACCTATGTGATAGGAAAATGGAATTTCTCTTTTAGTTCAGGAGCAGTTACTTATGACTGTATTTCTTTCCTGACAAATAAAATTGAAAGGGAAGAAGAAACCTTTTATGTATAAGTACCTCGTTCTTATTAATTTCTGCTGCTTTTTGTCAGCATCAGAAAATATATTGTCAAAAATGTCACCAAAAAGAAATTCATGTGGAAGGTATTTAATTTCCCCCTGCCATACTGCTGACTTCATGAGCCCTATTTATCAATCAGAAGAGGAATCTAATTTTTCATAAAGCAGAAAGAATCTCACCTGTTTTCTGAGGTTAAAAATATGTATTTTTTAAAGCTTTTTCATGAGCCCTATATTCAAAATGACAGATATGGATAAATTAATTAAAGAAATTCTCAACAAGTATAATTAAAAAATATTGTCAAAGCTGTGTTGTTTCACATCTTTAAAAAATTAAATTATATACTGATTAGGCACTTAGGTTTTATTTTCTCACTGACTTTGCCAATTTTGCTGAAGTAAAACCCAGAGTAGGAGAGTAATGCCTACCATGTACTTCCCTGAAACAAATTCATACATGAGGTGAGTGAAGGTGAGAGCTGCTCTTGTATCACAAAAAAAAAAAAAAGAGATGGAGAGCTGGGCATGTAATGGAGACACAAGCAGGAGAGCAAGAACTAAATGAGCTAGGAAATCAAAAGACAGCATGGGCATCACAAGGGCTCTTCAGATTTCATGGTGACTCTGAAGTTGAAAGCTTCATAACGTATAAGTGGAGGAATGTGAGAACAAGAAGATTCCTCTCCCACTTTTATTCTGCTACATGAACTCCTTGGATTACATAATTTAAAAATCAACATCTGAACCAAGGCCAATTGAACAAAAAAATCTGCCTGATGAGAACAAATACTACCTATTTTGCAACAAATGGAATAAAAGCAAGGGAAATCTTGAACTGAATATGAGAGTCACTGCCTCAGATCTGCTTCTTGAGACATAATTTGGATTATGCCTGATTCCTGGAGCAGGACCCATCATGGGCTTGGCTTTAAAGTGTCAGCCCAGCTGTGGAATGATTTCTGACACTTTGAAATAGCTATCACAGCATATCATAAGCAAGGGTTTATTGCTGGCAGAATCTACACTAGAAAAATAGATGCTTTATAGCTTCTGCTGCTCCATAAAGAGAAGCATCTGAATAGGGATGTAATTAAACATTCAGCATCTCAAACGCTATGTGGAACGTTAACCTAAGCAGGTAAATCAGCTCAGTGTGGATAAGAGTGTAGAGGGCATGCAGAACAAGAATATACAAAAAAAAAAAAACTATCCAACAAGAATGCACATCCTTTTGCAGGCACTCAATAATACTAATCAAAATGAAATCTACAAGGACATGTTACTGACGCAAAAGGAAAGCAACCGTAAAGCACATACACACCCCAGAAAACCAACAGAATGCAGACTAGAGAGATTGCTCCTGCTTTCCTATTCTCAAACTTCCTAGGTATTAGTGCTTCATAAAACAGTTCTTCAGCTCTTTCCACATGATTAAATTTTGGTTATCTCAGTGCAGCAGGATAATTGTATGCAGATCTGCAAGAATTTCACATTATCTCCTTTTAACTCTTTAATATACATAAGTCTTTGTTTTCCTTTAAAAACAACAAAAAATGTAGTAAAACTGTTAAGTTGGCACTTCAGATTTGAATTGTGGTTCTGCTTGCTTTGGCAAGAGAAATTAAAAGTTTTACTGGAAAAATTGTCTGATAACCAAAATGAAGCCGCCATGGATTTTCAAAACTTCCAGAGATTTGAAAAGTCAACTCCAACTTTATGATATCATTTGTTTATACAAGTTATATGACAGTACCAAAGCCTTGGAACTGGTCTTTTCTGGGATAAGTTTTAAGCTTACAGAAATGGATATTTAATATGTCTTCTTCATAAATCTGTCTGACCTGTTGCCTGGGGTTTTATGTTTTACACAAGGGAGGAACAGGAAGTCAGGACATGAACTCCGTATTTCAAGGTCCAACTACTGTTACTTCTGTGTAGTCCCAATGAAATTAAAGCTGAGCTTCAGGTATTCCCCTCATATATTCCTGGATATTTAGCTCCTTCCAGATATCTAGTTCTTTCTTATCTCTATGGTATCAAAAAGGAAGAATAACAAGGAAGCCGCCATTCTGGCTTTAAATTTTGGAGGATTTCTTCTGGAGTGGATACCAGATAAATCACCTTTTGTACCTACAGTTTTGAGAGATGCCACGTCTTATTCACTTCTTCCATCCAAGAAGACACAGATGAGACACCAGCAACTTTGGCAATATGCATTTACAGACCTAAGGTCCTTATTCAATTAGCACAAAAAGGTAGGTGTCACCTTCTCCACTCACCTGCAAATATGATCTGGAGAGTACCTGTTTTAGAAACCCAGAGTTAGATGGAGCAAAAATCTTCTTGCACAAGTTGAGATGCTAAGCTGAACCCATGGATATACTTCATCTTGTGGAGAGAAGTGAGGCCCCAAAGATGCTCACAGTTACCTGTAGGATCTATAGCTTTTAGTAAAATTCCCTGTTGTCACAGCTGGGCAAGCCTTGAGGCAATGTTTGCTTCCAGCACAAAATCAAGGGAAAGAAACTTAAGCACATCTTAGAAGTTTTTCTTTCCAAGTTCCTGTACAAGTGGCTGCTCACCAGAAATTACCTTTGGCAAATGGTGTTCTGGGTCCATTCAGCTTTTCAATACTTTTGATCTGGTTCTTCTTCCAAACCAGCAAAATTTCCAATAACTTTTTCAATTTTAATTTTTTTTTTAAATGGATTTTCGATGTTACAATATTTTGCCAAGTTTTGTATTTCTAAGCAAAATTTTCTGAAAAAACTGCTCTACTTCCTTTTAAGCTACGTTTTTCTTCCTACCTTGTCTTGCACATTATTACTGTGCAAGATGCTATTTCCCCACATATCAAGTCACAAATAGTTCAGTGGTCTCTTGATGACAAAGTGTTTGGAAGACTGCAAGATATTTAAAAAGTGAAATGTTAACATTTTGGGAAAAGAGTGTTCTGATTTATCAACCTGAAGATGAAGATTGCTGCTTGAATCATAAAGATCTACAAAAGCATGAAAAACAAACCCGAAAACTTTTACAGATAGTCAAATATGCATATGCAGAGAAAGCATAGATTACAAACTCACAATTCCCATGTTGTTGTTTTTTTAAAAAAATTATTTTGACGAGTAAAGTAGTTCTGTCAACAGAGATTGAAGTTTACTGCTTCATGTTTTCCCAATGAATCCACTACTGTAAGTGTATCCATTGAGTAAACGATTTTAAACCTATCACCTGCTTTTAACCTCACGAGTTCTTTTCAATTACATGCATACAATAATTATCTCTCAGTCCTTGTCCACAGTCTGTTTCCATCTTCTAAAGGTCTCCTGATGGTGTATTTGTACTGCAGCTATAGCATTATCTTTAGCTGTTTTGAGATTCTATATGATCATACATCACTGATGTTGCTGAGCACATTTTCCATAACATGGGGGATGAGGTTCTGTGGTTAAAAAGGATTATTTTTGGCAGCGTTAATTGATGGGGCTACAAATATTTTATGGTCTAAACTATTACCCTGATATGAGTTTTTCTGGAGCAGTATGGTCCTACATGGCAGGAATCTCTTTTATAAATGATGAAAATACATCATATTACAAAATGTATCAGCTGCTTGTGGTTAACGCTAGAAGCACTGACATGTTTTCTATTATGATGTATTTTCCCATTATAGGGAAGTGATATATCATATTATTTAAAGTCCATGTTAAGGACAAGAATATTGACTGTCAGAATAAGGATCAGCTGTTGATGCTGTATGAAGAAAATCTCTTGGTCTACACTCAGGTGCTCTCCCAAGTGAGGCCAACTCCATGCCAGCAGGCACAGAACTGCCTCCTGTGTGTTTTTAGCTTCCATACATTACATTTTGCCTCACAGATGAAAATTAGATACTGCAGGTCTCAGATGATGTAAAGGCCGCTAACTGGAAGTATGCAATGAATAATAATGTTTACAACTGCGTCCAGAGAACAGATTAATTTGGGAATATACATGTTTTTTTTTTAAGCTAGGATTCAGTTAGTTAGAATGACACAAATTGTCAAAAACTATTTGTACTTTGCAATCCTGACTATTCGAATTAAATGGCTTATGGTCTGTGAATAATCTAGCAAGCAACTAATCTTCACATTATTGCAGGCAGTAGGTACCCGTCTTGCAATATGTCATTCTTGTAATGTACAGTAACCAGAGGAGATATTTTTTTTCTCTCCTGTATATTCCTGGAAATGAGGAAAGGAGGACACCAAAATAAATAATTTTCTGGCTGGTTTCGCTCAAAAGCTCCCGTGGAATCTACTGATAGCTTGAAAAGAACTTAATAAAAAGTTGGAAAAGGAGAGATTGAATAGGATAAGTAATAAGAACCAAGGTGAAGAGAAGCCCTGGAAGATAAATCTAGTGAAGTATACTGAGCTTCGACAGAATCCCTTGAATTAGACCACTCTTAAACCACTTCAGCTGAATGTGGGCCCTGGAGTGTAATTTGCAGTGATACCAAATTGATAGAAATTGTTTTTCTATAAAGCACCTTGGAGTGTTAGCTTTGATTAATCAGAGGCAATTATCACAGCTAACAAAGCGTAGCTACAAAACAGAAACCACATTCAGAGCAAAGCCTACAGACTTGCACCTAGACATATGAAGCTCCACAGCAATATGATGTCATATGCAGGCCAATTTGTTTGTATACTATTGTTGCACGTATGTTTATCAGGTGTTTGCTTCAAAACTAGATAAGCTCAGTCACAAAAGTCTCTGCACTTGGTGATTTTAAAACAACCTGACTAGCTTTCTGTAAACACCAAGCAATAGGATGTATAGGTTTTGTAGCGCATCTGTACCATTGCTAGGGTCCTAAGCCAACTTATAGATTTGGGGTAAATCAGTACCAAACTGAATTAAAAGTAAATCCTTGCTTAGATGGAACAGTTGCTAGTATTCCAGGGGCCAGACTTCCAGTGAAGTATTTCATCCTTTTGCTCATTTTACTGGTGTAAAATATTTCAGGCTAAATATCACCTGGTATGGAGAAGTAGGTTGGAATCATAGTCTCTACTGAGTTTACTTGCAATGGACTTCAGCTTTTGCTGTCCCCATCTAGGGGCAAAGTAACCCCTTCAACTGCCTCAGCTAAGCCCATCAGGGAGCCGTGAATCAAGGCCCTGCCTCTGCTGTCCTAAACTTGGAGGTGCAAATAAACTGAACTCATGGGTGGTCTCTATAAATACAGCAAGTTATGGGTTGTGGCAAGCTCTGCAATGGGAGCTGTGATATCCAACAAAAGGATCCATGGTCAGATGGAGGCAGCAAATTCTTATAGCTCCTTGGTCTGGACAGCGAGCCAGACTCTGCATTAGCTGATTCAGGGCCAGAGGGTGACTTGAATTCTTATTGCTTGTGTTCAAGAGAACAATTACATCACTTGAAATGCAGGCTGACAAAGGTCCCCTGAGCTGTGCTTGCAATCCCTCTCTGGATGTTCAAAACCAGCTGCTGAACAGCAAGACATAATATAACCACTGTTTTTTAAAGTATTATTGTCTGCATTTCATCTTTTCCCAGGTAACGTCATAAACATTTATTTCCATGGGTAGTAGGGGTGGAGTTTTTTTTATAGAATTTTACCATAAATCACAAGTAGAGCATCCAGAAGAAATGAAAGAGTAATTGTTTCCTTATGAAAGCTATCACAGCAGCTCACCTTGAAGACCTATTTCTTTCTTTTCCTAAGTGCTGTTGGAAATAATCCAAATATACTGGAAGTTATGCTTTCTATTTTGCGATGTGGAAATGGAAACCTTAAGAATATAGCTCAGAAAATACTTTCAGAACTGCAGAACTGATCCCTGGTGTACATGGCTGTCACAGTACAATCCAGTGTCTTAGACAAGGAGCCTATATGCCCTGCGCTCCTCACGGGGTGGCCCGAGCTCCTCCTAATGGTGGCATGATTACAGCAGCTACTTAGAGGAAATACTTATCCTAGGGGTTGGACTTCAAACTCTGACTCTGAGCACAGAGAAGTTGCTGTCCCCTGCAATGAAGAAGCCCTGCTCGATGCTGAGCACCTGTTTAAGAACAACCAGTCTCTTCTGGTGATGTCACCACTTGCCTTTTGCATAGCAGAAATAGGGAAAGCAGGGGAGAGGAGGGGGGGCACATACTTTCACCCCCTCTTGGCCTGAGAATGTCCTTTGCCTCCTATGAGGTCATCCTGACCCAGCAAGATATTGAAAACAGTGGGAAAGACTTACCGCTCCCCTCTGCTGCAGCTATGCCACTGGGAAGACAGGGAGGGATGAAAGATCACGGCACCAAAGCCAAAGAGTGCAGGAGGAGAGCAGACTTGCATCCTACACAGACGATGGCAGGGGTGAGAACAAAACAGTTGCTGCTTCTATTTTGGCAAAGGCAGCCTTCATCCTCACCATCATCACTTCCTGTTCTTTCTCCTAACCTCTCACTGCTGTGAGGCAAGGGTGTGTCCTGAAATCAATTTCAGCCTCAAAGAGCTTGTAACACAACTTCAGTGTCACTTTTGATAATCCTGGGCCTTCTCTTTTTTACTTGTTTTTTAGGGGTTTGGTGCTTTTTGGGTGGGGATATTTTTTCTTTTTCTTTTTCTTGTTGTTTTTGGGTTTTTTTTTTTTTCCTGCACCATGCGTTACCTCTACAATTAGGATTTGTACTTAGATTAGGCAGTGCAGCCTTCTTACCTCTGGTGCTATCCTTCCCACCCTGCACTGTGCTCTGCAGAGCTTTCAGAAGAGGAAGGAAAGCCTCCTGCCTTCCAGCTCTGCCAGGGGTGGCAGGGCTTTTAAGGCAAAATGAGTAGGATAGTTTTGTTTTGATTTATTTTTCTGTGTGGTGATAATGCTCTGAGGTTAATCTCTGTTGTATTATGAATCGTACGTACTTCTAGCAGCGATGGCCAAGGAAATGTTGGCTATCCCAGTAAACTCTGTGCAAAATGAAATAGCGTGAAGCAAGTGCTGAGCAAAAAGATGTAGAGGTTTCATTTCTTATTGAAAGGTAATATTTTCTGTAATTCTTTTGTCTACTTTCTTTCCATTGCTTCAGCCTGATGTTCTTTTTTTTTTTAAAAAAAAAACAACTAAGTTCTACCTAGGTTGTCTAAAGACATGTTGAGTGACCTTGAATAACTCTGGAATTGCTTGTAACTCTTTGAGCCTTCTGCAGCTATAAAGAAGAGTAAATTTCTTTTTCTCATGTTGATGTCGTAAGGTTTGATTCGTTTTAAAAGTGTTTGTGTACAAAATGCTCTGGAAACAGTGCTATTAATTAGTCTGGCATGGTGATTTTGATATCCTTTTTGTCAGCCTTAATAATCCCTTGCATTTTTCTATGCTTATACTGTTAAAGTACTCGGAGACTGTTACCTTTTCCTGCTAAGCTATCTGGCAAAGCTATCAACATTCAGCTCCTTGAACCACTCCCCGTAACCAATCACTCTATCCCTTTATATTCTTTCCAACTCCTGATCTTTATTAGGCGTCTGAGAGCACAGAGCAGGGATTCAGAGGTTTGCTTTTATACGTGCTTGAAAACATGTCCCATCTTTATATTCAAGCTTTATTCAACCATGAATTTCAGACTTAACAACAAATCCATCTTTACCTGTCAAAATGCAGGTAGGATGAAAGATTCACGCTAAGTCTGTGGTAATCAATGATTTCATGTTTGAACTGTACACTTCAAGAGATATTCAGTCTTGCTGTTGACCTTGCCAAACTACGCAAGTGATGCTTACCAACCTAGTCTCTCCTTTAAGCTGAGCTGCTAAGGCAAATACAGAATTCCAAGAAGCACAAAAACAGAGGTTTGTATTTCCTTTGCAAGGATATTGTCTGCTTCAGCTACGCACCAAAAACCAATGATTCTTTCTTTTTTCTGTTTCTTTTAATTCAAGGGTAAAAGCAATGAGCTAATGTAGTAGGTGATTTCATTGGGCATATGTCAAGTTACGCAAGCGAAGGATGTGTCCTTATTCCTACTGACACAGACCCTTGACAGACATCAAAGGAAGAGCTCTCACGCTATTGCCAAAATGCATACATAATTGAATTAGCAGTATGTGGGCCCTGAAAGAGAAAGGAAAGGTAATTTGGGTTAGAGAACAAATGTCAGTAGAGTAAGTGCTTCCCTTCTGGTTTTGCACTGTAAGGTGGTTCAAATGCCTTGTCAGTTAACACTAGAAAAGACTGATGAACTTTAGAATCTGTTCACTTTGGAAGAGCTAATAAATGCAATAAAAGGAGATGGATCCGTCAACACCATGTGCTTAGAGCAGTATTCTGCCTTGCATATTTCTTTGTGAACTCGTCGCTAATTTTTGTGACTTAAATCAAGCGTCAAGCCACCCTAGCAGAGTAAGAAGACAGAACCCTGTGGTGAGCAAACCTGAGGTGAAACATTTGCCTAAATATAATCATCTAGCGACATTTGAGATGCCCTAGAGCAATCAACCTGGCTGGCTGTTGCCAGTCCAGAAGGCACGGGTCCCACTAAGTTCTGTGACATATGTACCAGTCCTGTTTGGTTGCTTCAGATACCATATAGCATTTTAAATGTCACTAGATGACAACGTGTAGGCAATTGAATGATCAAATGGATGGAAAACAGAATGGCAAATGGGCTTGAAGCCTGTGAATATTCATGTTGCACAGAATATACGTCTTGTTCGTTTAGGCAAGGCAGGCCATAAGCACTCCTGCTGCAGACAGTGGCAACGTTCCCATTGATTAAACTGGAGGAAAACCTTGCCCTTAGCTGTGCTATGAATATTTAATCAAACAAATTGGACAACAGTGAACACCTTTGTGCCTTTTGATCCACTCAGGAAAGATCTTCAACTAAGGCAGCTTCCATTTTCTGTGAACTAGCAAAAGGAGACTGGCTTCCTACCAAATCTATTTATCTTTATTGTCTCTTTCCTTCTCCTCAGCTGATGGTATTCTCTACTCTTACCCTTTTAATCAGTTTTACTGGCCCTTAAGCTAAAAGACACTACATACTATAGATGTTCAATCCAGTTTTCCTCAGCTGCCCACCAGCAAAACAGCAAAAAAATTTTATAAACCTCGCTATTTTAGCTTTTTCTGGTGGTTCTGGTTAAAAAAACTCCAACATTTGTGAGCAATGGTCTTTAGAATTCTCAGTTATTTTCCATATTTCTGTTGTCATGTATCTGAGTGTAGCTTAAGAACTCCGAAATCATAATAGTAACAGTAACAGTAACAAGTAGCAGTAGTAGTAACAGTAGTAGTAGTAATGCTTATATAGAATTCTGTCTGCTTCTGGAATCCTGAAGAGTAAATCTGGACGCTGCATTTGGAGAAAGCAAAAGATGGTAAATAAAGGGAAGAGAAAGAAACTATTGTCTTCCTTTTTAAGAACGGCAGTGGAACAAATTAGAAACAGTCTGGAAATACAGAGATCATTTCAGCAGCTAACACTGATAAATGGGACTCAGAGTCGAAACCAATCAAAGACGACTAGCAATGTTTAAATTGGGGTTGCGCTGACCTTTATTTTGATGTGTTACGCTCTGCTGACTTTGTGGAGGAAGGGCATTTCAGACAGAATTTTCAGCAGGTTCACTGATTCATATTTGTTTGCTGGGCTGATATATTACTGGCCATATAAATAGTTTAGTGCCACAAGTATGATTATTAGCAGCAAGAACAAGAGGGTAACTACACACGGAGTGGCAAATCATTATTTATCTTGAGGCTTAGCAAAATAAAATGCTAGACAATTTATTTCAGCCTTCATTTAGACCAACCTTATTTTGACCAGTGTCTCCTCTTATTCTGAAAACACAAAGCACAGGGAATATTTGCTTTCCATAGGACAAAGCCATTGTTCATGCCTCAGACCAAAACGACAGCTTATAGAGTTATGAGCAATGACATTATGGAGACAGTCTGATGGAACTGGCAGTACCCGCCACGTATTGAACATGCATCAGCTATCAGTGCCTGACAGTGGATAATCAGTGGGTTATTTTATTAACACTGAAATTTGCCTTAGTCACGTTCCAATATTTTGTTATTGGGAACTCATTCTGCAAATATTTCTTAACCTTCCAAGCCTTTAAAGCATAGCACAGAAACCTGCAGAAGGAGGGACACAGAACAAAGAGCAGAGGAAAAATTTTGGTTGAGTTCCTTTAACAGATGGAAATGCTGAACTCTATAGCTGAAGCTGTTGAAATCTTTCTATTGTAAAAACTTGTTTATGGGATACACAGTGAAATAAACCTGTAAGTGAAAGAACAACCAATCCTGAAATGTCCAGCATGGCAAAATTCTCTGTACTGTAGTCCAACTTCCAGATTTTGGAATCAGTCTTAATCATGTCTGTGACATTTTGAATTCCATGGAATAATTCAGGAAATTTACGTTAAATTTAACACTGCATACTAGATTGAACCCATAAAAACACTCATTCCTATGGAAGTCTCTTTGTTTGCAACAGAGAGTTTAATCTGTATTAAATTGCATAGGTGGGTTAAAGCCCAAATCATTTCCGGATGTTTTTCAATTTGTTTCTAATATGAACCCAAATTGCTCAAATAATTTTACCAGCATCTGGAATTTATTTGGCTATGACAGAATTAAAATGGCAAAATATAAGATTTATTTAGTCAAAAAGCTGAATCATACATGAGCATTTATGTTAAAGGCGATCTTAGTTCAACAGTAAAGACAAATTCTGGGGACAGCTGTCATAAGCCTAAGGGAAAATTCACATTATCCTCATTAAACTCTTTTAATTGTCTAACATAAGCATATTTCAGAGCTTCTGTAGCTACAGCCTTAAAGTCATATGCAAGCACTAGAGACAAAAAAAGGGTCTTCAGAGGGAGATGCAGAACACAGAGATGTCTAAAATTAGGCAGTATAAATGCCTCTCACAGTATTTCTTTTTTTTTTTCTTATTTTCCTTTTCTGAACCTGGCAGACTATAGAATAACCTCACAACAAGGACTCCAGTAAGTAGGAAAAAATATGATAATTACGGTCTCACTGTGCCATTACAGCTAAGTAAGTACCAGAAGAACTCAGCACGCGATACAAGATTTGGCTCCTGTCATCCCCAGACAGCCGTTGGTTGGAGCCCCAGGAGACCTGGACCAAGATGAGAGTGAGATTCTCTATGCTGAATGAGAGACCTGCTTCCTCAGAGGCATGGAAACGTCCTTGCATTTGGGTGTGGAACCTGGCCAAAATTACAACTGTGATGATCAGGAAAGGTAAGCACAAAACAATCACCCCAATTGAAAACATTTCCTTGATCATTTGTAATGAGACAACACAGCCATTTAAAAGATATAAACAAAAGTGTCCTCTTGTAATTCAAAATTGCAGCACTGATACTCATTATGCGCAGCAATATCATTACACAGAAATGCAAGAAATCACAACTGCAGGATTTTTGTTGGGCTCATTTTCTCAGAATTTCCTACAAAAATATAGAATGAGGTTCTGCACTTTAACTTGGGCTATGTGAATTGTGTGTGGTGTGAATACAATAACTGCTAGATATCCTTGTCTAAAACTCTATAAGCAAATCAAACCCAAATCTTTTTAGAGTTACAGTTTGGCTAAATGGTATCACAAAGGACAAAGTTAAAAGGGGGCTGAGAAAAGGAAAAGGGACATAAACTAGGCAGAAATATTTAGTCCTTTATGTGCAGTACCATTCCTAAACATATCTAACCCAGAGAATTAAAACAGTTTGGTATTCTAGCCTTTTTTTTTTCTGGGTTAAACTTAGGATATTCCAAAGGTATGATGTGAACCATACACTGAAGATCCTTTTTCAAAAGTAGGAGACACATATACCTGTGGCGGGACTATTTGTGATCAGCTCATAAAAAAATCTATCCCCAACTGGAGTCATTCAAACCAAAGTATTTGTAGTCTGATCATGGATATTGCCTCAGTGTAAAAGCAATGTTCAAAGAGTAAATTACGTTCTGTAAATTGCTTATCCACTTTCACTCTGTAACCAGCATCACATGGATTTTTAAAAAGCTGATTCAACTGACCTATTCATCTACTAGCTGAAAACATTTTATGATAAGAAAGTTCCCTTCTCAGAAGTGTCTCCACCTTTCCTATCTTTCCTATCTTTTTTCTGCTGTTTTTTTTCCCTTTAGCACAAAGATGTTTTACAAAATAATAAGCAGATAAAGCTATTTTCTTTGTTTCCTTGTTGTCCAAGAAGGCATTTTAACTTGATAACTCTTTATGCCAGGAGCCTACAGTTTCAGATCTGAAAGCTTATACAATCAAATTAAATAAGGGAATCTATCCCAACTGCCTGAGCTGCAAACAGCATCCCATCTCAACCAATTCTCATCTTGCATCGCAAATGGAGAAATACAACAGCAACAAATAGTTTTTCTGCAGTTGAAAAAGCTATCTGTAAAAATATTCTTATAATATTGAGCACATATCCTTTCATATTGTCTGCATTTTCTTATCTCATGGTATTATAAATGTACTTCACTCTTTCTCTTATAGAAGATAAATGGAATGAAAGGTAATATTTTAAAAAATAGAAAATACTTTGTCTCCCTATCTAGAATCACTAGATCACCTTATCACTATAATTTTGATATGAAGAAGGAAGATAATTAAAAAAAAATTAAAGTCTGTCATGTGTCATTAACATTTTGCATAATATTTTGATCTGCTCCTTAGAGACCTACAGATAAGGGTCAATTGTACTTAAAGCAAAGACTTTACAGGTCATCAGTTTTTAATTTAATTTTTCTGTATTTGTTCCCACAAATCTATTTATTTTTGGAATAAACATGGTAAATTTAAATCCAGAGTACTTCCTCCTATTCCTCACTATCTTAGCCTGCAACACAGGGCATTCCTTTCATGTGCAATATTAAGATGGCCCTACTTAATTTGTAGGTCAGGTCTTTACACACATTTTAAAGGCATCTTGTTGTATTTGCATAATGCACATCACTAAGCCATAACTAATGGAGCAGGCTGAGCTAGAGACCCCAGGGTTTTTCTGGATCCCAAACTTTTCTTATTTTTGCCTTCTCTGCAATTTTAAAAATATACTCATTTACAATTGCATTTTTAAGAAAAATGAAACTTGCAAACCTGACAAAATAACTGCATTTTGCTACTTTTCCTTTTGAAGTAGGATTTTTTTTCTGTATTCCTAATGTATTTTTGTAGATTCGACTCTTGAAGAAATCAGTTTCCTACAGGGATGGCAATACATGGAGGATGTATTGTAGAAAACAATCTTGTGCTGACATTTGTATTGACTGCATGATTTCCCTCCCACCCTCCATCTTAAATATCTGCAATTTTAAATTAAGCAAGAACTATCTCACAAGATTCATTAAATTTAACTCATAAAAAGAAAAACTTTGAGCAAGAATATAAATGGACTTTTAAGTTTTTATGATATCAAGCTGCCTTGATTTACTGCTGTGTCTCTGCAACCCTGTGCAGTACTGCTTGTAATTCAAACCTGCTCATTGTAGTACATAATAAACATTTTACTTTTCTGTCTCCAGTGTGTGTGTGAAATGGTTAATTAATATGAATCCAAGATGAATCCTGTCTTTTTTTTTCTTTTTCTTTTTTTTTTTTTTTTGCCATGTATATGCTAGCTATTTTTGTTAAGCTTGGCTTAACTCCTGTAGCGTCCAGTGACAGGGCTATTTAGAGAATTTTCCCAGAGATTTCTGTACTGTTTTGTCTGCATGAGTACTAAAGCTTAATGTCCTTTCTTTTCCTGTTTAAATGTTGCCTAGACTAGCCAGATAATTTGATGGGTTTTAAGAAACAAACATTTTGCAGTTTCCTTTGCTGATGAAACCATAAGTGACAGTTGTATTGTGGTTTGTATAATTTGCTGTAATATAAACATGCTTACATTGCATAACATTTGAACACAGATTATTTCCTTCTTGATTTGAAAATATGACCAATTAGCATAGAGTATTATTGATCACACTATTAGTTATTTCAAACTATTAGGGTATTTTTAAATTAAAATCTGAGCTAACGCTGCTGTCCAATGTATCTCTGATGATCTCAGCATCATGATCTCAGTAGGGTGATGCATATTTTGATTTACATAATTCCATAATTCTTCTCTGAGTTACGTCTATACAAATGCATTTACTTCAGGGGAACTGTGCTGGAATAATTGTAGAAAAAAGATGTGACTAATATTTCTCATAAGAAGGAATAAATGGGCAATGGTGCATGAAAGTGCCAAGTGGACATTTGAATACTCACTGCCTCATTGTTTAGCATTTATATGAAGAAGGTGGGTGTCATTCTGATCCTTGTTGACAATAGTTTTTGCTTTGTTAATAATACAAATTATTTCAATATCTCAGTTTTAGGCATGAAACTAATTTTTACTTATTTGGAGAAATCATTTCATGAGATACTTTTAGGTCTTCCATTTACATGCTATAATAGGTTTAACTTCTAAACTGAGAAAATGTGTGGCTTATTTAAATATCTAGTATGTTATAGCTATAATGAACTCTCCTTTGACTGAGATATCAGTCAATCTATACTTTAAGACTGAAGAAATCAGTCTAATAAGAGACTAAAATTTCTTATATCAACATCTGTGACTAGTACTTTACATAATTTTTTGTTAGCTGGGAAACTCCATCCTACCCAGTGGAAGGATGATTATTCATAAGATCATAGAAAGGTTTAGGTTGGAATGAACCTTTAAATATTATCTAGTCCAACCCCTCTACCATTGGCAGGGACATCTTTTGCTAGATCAGGTTGCTCAAAACCCCATCCAGCCTGGCCTTGAACACTTCCAGTGATGACGCACCCACAACTTCCCTGGGCAGGCTGTTCCTGCATCTCACCATCCTCATAATGAAAAATTTCTTCTTTATATCCAATTTAAATCTAAAGTCTTTCAGTTTAAGATTGTTACCCCTTGTCCTATTGCTACAGGCTATAGTGAAAAGTCTCTCTTCATCTTTCTTCTAAGCCTCTTTATTGGATTTACATGACAAGGTTTTGGTAGGGGGCAGGCTGCTGAGAAGGTGACAGAAGCTGAACCCATGTTCGACAGAGCCCGTTCAAGTCATCTATAAGATGGACCTTCTACTGGCCAAGACTGAGTCAATCAGTGATGGTAGCACCTCTCTGGTAACATATTTAAGAAGGGGAGAAAGCCTGCTGTGCAAGAGCAGCTGGGAGAGAAGACTGAGAATATAAGAAACAACTCTGCAGACACCAAGATCAGTGAACAAGGAAGGGGCGGAGGTATTCCAGGTACTGGAGCAGAGTAGACATTCGCCTGCAGCATGTGGTGAAAAACCGTGGTGAAAAACCATGGTGAAGCAGGTTGTGTCCCTGGAGCCCATGGAGGTCCATGCTGGAGCTGATATCCACCCTGAAGCCCATGGGAGGACCCCACGCTGAAGCAGGTGGATGTGCCCAGAGGAAAGCTGTAACCCCTTGGAGAGCCTGTGCTGCAGGATGAACTGTGGCCTGTGGGGAGGAGCCTATGCTGAGGCAGGTTTTTTCCAGCAGGACCTGTGGCCCTATAGGGGCCCATGCTGAAGCAGTCTGTTCCTAAAGGGCTGCACCCTGTAGAAAGGACCCATGCGGGAGCAGCTTGTGAAGAACTGCAGCCTGTGGGAAGGACTCATGTTGGAGAAATTCATGGAGGACTGTGTCCCATGGGTGACATTCCATGCTGGAGCAGGGGAAGGCATGAGGAGGAAGGATTGGCAGACACAATGTGTGAAGAACTGATTGCAACCCCCATTACCAGTCCCCCTGTGCTGCTCAGGGGAAAGAGGTAGGGAAGTCAGGAGTGAAGTTGAGCCTGGCAAGAAGGCAGAGGTGAAGAAAGGTGTTTTAAGATTTGGTTCATATTTCTCATTATCCAACTCTGATTTGATTGGCAATAAATTAAATTAATTTACCTCAGTTGAGTCTGTTTTGCTTGTGACAGTAATTGCTGAGTGATCTCACTATCCTAATCTTGACCCATAAGCCTTTGATTGTATTTTGNGCAGGCTGTTCCTGCATCTCACCATCCTCATAATGAAAAATTTCTTCTTTATATCCAATTTAAATCTAAAGTCTTTCAGTTTAAGATTGTTACCCCTTGTCCTATTGCTACAGGCTATAGTGAAAAGTCTCTCTTCATCTTTCTTCTAAGCCTCTTTATTGGATTTACATGACAAGGTTTTGGTAGGGGGCAGGCTGCTGAGAAGGTGACAGAAGCTGAACCCATGTTCGACAGAGCCCGTTCAAGTCATCTATAAGATGGACCTTCTACTGGCCAAGACTGAGTCAATCAGTGATGGTAGCACCTCTCTGGTAACATATTTAAGAAGGGGAGAAAGCCTGCTGTGCAAGAGCAGCTGGGAGAGAAGACTGAGAATATAAGAAACAACTCTGCAGACACCAAGATCAGTGAACAAGGAAGGGGCGGAGGTATTCCAGGTACTGGAGCAGAGTAGACATTCGCCTGCAGCATGTGGTGAAAAACCGTGGTGAAAAACCATGGTGAAGCAGGTTGTGTCCCTGGAGCCCATGGAGGTCCATGCTGGAGCTGATATCCACCCTGAAGCCCATGGGAGGACCCCACGCTGAAGCAGGTGGATGTGCCCAGAGGAAAGCTGTAACCCCTTGGAGAGCCTGTGCTGCAGGATGAACTGTGGCCTGTGGGGAGGAGCCTATGCTGAGGCAGGTTTTTTCCAGCAGGACCTGTGGCCCTATAGGGGCCCATGCTGAAGCAGTCTGTTCCTAAAGGGCTGCACCCTGTAGAAAGGACCCATGCGGGAGCAGCTTGTGAAGAACTGCAGCCTGTGGGAAGGACTCATGTTGGAGAAATTCATGGAGGACTGTGTCCCATGGGTGACATTCCATGCTGGAGCAGGGGAAGGCATGAGGAGGAAGGATTGGCAGACACAATGTGTGAAGAACTGATTGCAACCCCCATTACCAGTCCCCCTGTGCTGCTCAGGGGAAAGAGGTAGGGAAGTCAGGAGTGAAGTTGAGCCTGGCAAGAAGGCAGAGGTGAAGGAAAGGTGTTTTAAGATTTGGTTCATATTTCTCATTATCCAACTCTGATTTGATTGGCAATAAATTAAATTAATTTACCTCAGTTGAGTCTGTTTTGCTTGTGACAGTAATTGCTGAGTGATCTCACTATCCTAATCTTGACCCATAAGCCTTTGATTGTATTTTGTCCCGATGTCCAGTGGAGGAGGGGGAGTCATGTGACAGAGCATCAGATGCTGTTGATCACATTTATTTTGATGCAGCCCAGGATACAATTGACTTTATGGGCTGCAAGCACATATTGCTGGCTCATATCCAATATTTCATCTGCCAGTATCCCCAAGTTCTTCTCTGCAGGGCAGCCCTCAATCAGTTCATCCCACAGTCTGTATTGATATTGGGGATTGCCTTGACCCAGGTGCAGGACCTTGCACTTGGTGTTCTTGAACATCATGAGGTTTGCATGGGTCTAATCCTCAAGCCTGTCAAGGTCCCTTTGGATAGCATCCCTTCCCTCAAGCTGCAGTGCTCAGCCTGCTGTCATCCACAAATCTGCTGAAGGTGCACTCAGTCCCACTGTGCTTGATGAATATACTAAACAATATTGGTTCCAGTATGGACCCTTGGGGAACACCCCTTGTTACCGGTTTCCACTTGGACATTGAGCCATTGACTGNCCTTTAAATATTATCTAGTCCAACCCCTCTACCATTGGCAGGGACATCTTTTGCTAGATCAGGTTGCTCAAAACCCCATCCAGCCTGGCCTTGAACACTTCCAGTGATGACGCACCCACAACTTCCCTGGGCAGGCTGTTCCTGCATCTCACCATCCTCATAATGAAAAATTTCTTCTTTATATCCAATTTAAATCTAAAGTCTTTCAGTTTAAGATTGTTACCCCTTGTCCTATTGCTACAGGCTATAGTGAAAAGTCTCTCTTCATCTTTCTTCTAAGCCTCTTTATTGGATTTACATGACAAGGTTTTGGTAGGGGGCAGGCTGCTGAGAAGGTGACAGAAGCTGAACCCATGTTCGACAGAGCCCGTTCAAGTCATCTATAAGATGGACCTTCTACTGGCCAAGACTGAGTCAATCAGTGATGGTAGCACCTCTCTGGTAACATATTTAAGAAGGGGAGAAAGCCTGCTGTGCAAGAGCAGCTGGGAGAGAAGACTGAGAATATAAGAAACAACTCTGCAGACACCAAGATCAGTGAACAAGGAAGGGGCGGAGGTATTCCAGGTACTGGAGCAGAGTAGACATTCGCCTGCAGCATGTGGTGAAAAACCGTGGTGAAAAACCATGGTGAAGCAGGTTGTGTCCCTGGAGCCCATGGAGGTCCATGCTGGAGCTGATATCCACCCTGAAGCCCATGGGAGGACCCCACGCTGAAGCAGGTGGATGTGCCCAGAGGAAAGCTGTAACCCCTTGGAGAGCCTGTGCTGCAGGATGAACTGTGGCCTGTGGGGAGGAGCCTATGCTGAGGCAGGTTTTTTCCAGCAGGACCTGTGGCCCTATAGGGGCCCATGCTGAAGCAGTCTGTTCCTAAAGGGCTGCACCCTGTAGAAAGGACCCATGCGGGAGCAGCTTGTGAAGAACTGCAGCCTGTGGGAAGGACTCATGTTGGAGAAATTCATGGAGGACTGTGTCCCATGGGTGACATTCCATGCTGGAGCAGGGGAAGGCATGAGGAGGAAGGATTGGCAGACACAATGTGTGAAGAACTGATTGCAACCCCCATTACCAGTCCCCCTGTGCTGCTCAGGGGAAAGAGGTAGGGAAGTCAGGAGTGAAGTTGAGCCTGGCAAGAAGGCAGAGGTGAAGGAAAGGTGTTTTAAGATTTGGTTCATATTTCTCATTATCCAACTCTGATTTGATTGGCAATAAATTAAATTAATTTACCTCAGTTGAGTCTGTTTTGCTTGTGACAGTAATTGCTGAGTGATCTCACTATCCTAATCTTGACCCATAAGCCTTTGATTGTATTTTGTCCCGATGTCCAGTGGAGGAGGGGGAGTCATGTGACAGAGCATCAGATGCTGTTGATCACATTTATTTTGATGCAGCCCAGGATACAATTGACTTTATGGGCTGCAAGCACATATTGCTGGCTCATATCCAATATTTCATCTGCCAGTATCCCCAAGTTCTTCTCTGCAGGGCAGCCCTCAATCAGTTCATCCCACAGTCTGTATTGATATTGGGGATTGCCTTGACCCAGGTGCAGGACCTTGCACTTGGTGTTCTTGAACATCATGAGGTTTGCATGGGTCTAATCCTCAAGCCTGTCAAGGTCCCTTTGGATAGCATCCCTTCCCTCAAGCTGCAGTGCTCAGCCTGCTGTCATCCACAAATCTGCTGAAGGTGCACTCAGTCCCACTGTGCTTGATGAATATACTAAACAATATTGGTTCCAGTATGGACCCTTGGGGAACACCCCTTGTTACCGGTTTCCACTTGGACATTGAGCCATTGACTGTAAGTTTTTGGATGTGGTCATCCAGACGATTCTTTATCCATCAAACAGTCTATCCATCAAACCCGTAGCTCTCCAATTTAGAGGTAAGAATGTTGTGGGGGACCATATCAAAAGCCTTACAGAAGTCCACGTAGATGGCATCAGTTGCTCTTCCCTTCCGCACTGTTGTAGTCACTCCATCATAGAAAGTGACTAGATTAGTGAGGCACAATTTGCCCTTGGTGAAGCCATGTCTCTGATCTCTTCCCTGTCTTTCATATGTTCCAATGTCTTCCCGGAGGATCTGTTCTATCGTTTCTTATTCTCACTTTTTGAATTGTCTGCAATAAATATGCATGCCGAAGTATAACATCTTTGATCCTTGGATGACATTGAATAGACGTATGTATTTTAAACTTGCGAATTTATAGATATTAACAAAAAAGCAGCAAACTGAGTTATTGGTGAGAATAATTTTTAAAATTAGTTAGTAACTTCCAGATGGAGATAATTATTTTAAGGATAGCAATGTGCACTTCAGTTTTGAATACTGAAGCTAGATTGTCAAGTAACACTGTAGACATTGCTAAACACTACTATCAGGCACAAGATAAGGCCAGGCAAATGCAATTATTTGCTATTATTTCCATGTGACCAACCCTTTTTATCCCCTTACCCCTCTATTTCCTACACTTGTTCCTCCCTGAATTACCTAAATTCTTTCCCTTTTCCTGCCCCAACTTCCACCCCAAGACATCTCATAAGGAGTCCTATGCAATCCTAAAATGCTCTTCCCCTGCTTCCCATCATGTGTCCCACCTCCAGGCAGCAACCCCCATTAGTCCAAAATGTGATCTGGAGAGCTGCTCCTAATGACTCATGGTGATGAGTTTCATGCCTAGACACTGGGGCTGAGGCTCTTCTGGGCAGCCCTGAAAGAAGACCAGACAAGACGTTCATTCTTTGGAGGTCTTTATTTGGGGTTCCCAACTGCCATTGTGCCCTTGTGCTCCTCTGTGCTTGTCATGGTCATTGATGGGTTGATGGCTCCTGTGATGGGCCTGGGAGTAGCTGGGGCGTGGTATTGTTTGGATTCTCCCCAGCTTCTGCACTGCCTCTCTGTGCTCCTTTGTGAGTGTGCAGATGAGTCTTTGTCACATAATAATCTCGTGTATATCATGAGTATACATACCCATAAAGGTGTTTTTGTTTAGTTGCTTTGATGGATAAAAGGAAGAAGGATGAGTCTAAGGACTTGGCAGTGTCTGAACAAGCAGAAACCTAAGGTCTAATTCTGCCTTCCTCTGTGTCCTTGCGTAATTGAATCAGTCTTCAGTTATTAGTGTCTCAGTTTCTAAAAGGTATATAAGATGACATACTGGAATCCCAGGGTGATTCTGAAGGCAAGCACATAAAAATCTGGATGACATTCAAATATCAGAACAATAGAGTCAGGGTAAGTTCCAATGGTCAAAGATCAATCACCAAATACTCTGATGATCCTTATTGATATTGTGGTAGCCCGCAGTATTTCATATTTTTTGCTACTTGTTATTTTTTTCAGTATTTTTAGCTAACAAGGAGTTTTAGCTATGTCTCAGAAAACTATTCATAGTACCAGTAGAAAAACAAACAGTATTAACAAAAACATTGTCTTTTCTCATAGCATGCCTTGTGATTATAAATATTTTCTCTTTCTTACAAATTACGAAGTTCTGCAAGCTAAAATAACACAACGCAAAGAGCCAAGGGACCTGCAAGATACTATTAATTGAGGTGTATAACCTCTGTGTTCCCTTGTCCATCTATTTCCTTAAATAACAGGCTTGTCTTACAGGAAATGAAAAAAGGTGCTACGGCCAACCCCAACAACACACCTCGTTCTGTAGCTAAATTACTCAACATCAATCATTTAACATCCTACTGTGGAATTCAGTCTAGGTATAGGTATAATTGTGGTTTCTCACTTGCTTTTAGTTAAAAAGGATTTCATTGTTCAGTTAATGCACTTGAGAAAAACATTGTGACCACTCTAATTAAAAATAAAACCTCCACTATTCAAATCTGTTATGAAGCAATGTCTCTGGGCATAAAATGACCACCATAATGTTTTCCCATTGTAGATGCATTACTCAGTACGTGCCCTAATGCTTTCAAAAGGCAGTTTACCTAGGAATTGTATGGAAGTATTTAATGTCAAGTGATCTTTTTTGGGTGATCCTTTTGCTCTTGCTCATTTTTGCTCAGAGAAGGGGCTGAATGCAATTAGTTTAGAATACATTTTATCCTCATGCAAAACACTAAAATTATTCTATAATTTATTATTAGTTGCAAATATTTTTTTAAATTTTGGTTTCATTGTGAATGTTAATATCAGATTTACAGTTGTAGGTAACAAAAATATTCTTTTGCTATCACCAAGGATAGTCTCCAGTCAAACTTCTTGTATCACTGTTTCAGCACTGGAGCTTTAAAGATGCATTGCTAAAAAAAGAGAGGGAAAAAAAAAAGAGAAAAATATTTCATCTTTGTAGCTTGCAGTTTTTAATTTTCTGTTATAGACTGCTGGCAAGATGGACAGTATTATAAGTCCTGGAGGATATATTTGCAGTCCATGTGTGCATTTGTTCTTTAAAGATGAAACTGAAGTATCCAGTTCAGTTCTTATGAACCTCCAAATAGGATATCATGAGATGAACTAAATTTGAATGAGTAAGCCAGTTGAGAAACCACTTCAAGGAGACCCCCATTATATATGTTATGAATCATAAAGTCTCCATTCCATCCTGCCCTGTCCCGTCCTCTTCTGTCCCGTCCCATCTCATCCCAGTAAATACATATGATAAATATTAATTATAATGGGAATGCTAAAATTCCACTGTGAAGAGATACCTGTTATCGCCAAAGTGACCATCAGCTGTAGTTAGCTTTAATCAGAAACAAGAGAGGTTTTTATCTGCTTCTGCTACAAAAGTACTAGCTAGCTGTCAAAATGGGACAAAGATCCTATTTCCTGTGTGCCCTGCTCAATGTATTGCACACACTAGTCTTAAAATACAAGTTCATCAACTCAAGTGGCATCAGATCCCCAAATAAAAAAATTCTTATCTCTTAAATGGACACAGCCTTTCCAGAGGGCATTTTCAGCTACTGCTTGCAGAGACTCATTTATGTCTTTCTGTGGGATAGAGGAGGGAATAGATGAAGTCGGGAATAGGTAAATCTATAACCCTGTAGTTTGGTATCAGTTCACATTAATTACAAGGCTGCATTTATAAGCTGTTCTATTAAGACATTTTATCACTTTGAAGCAAAATGAAACATTCCCCACATTCTTTTGAACCAGCTAAGATAAAAGCAATATATTTTAACTCTGTCACTATCCGGCTCAGGTCACTACCATCTCAGCTACACTTTGAATGTTATCACTGAAAAACTTATTCTTCTTTGGGTTACATCTTTTTAATTGATTTTACTGTATTTCACATCTATGTATTTTTCAATTCTTTTCAAGTTTCCTCATTTTCTATTCCTATTATCCCTTCATTCATCAGGTATCTTTGCATTCCCACATATAGTTCAGATTTTTAAAGACATTTTTCTCCAGATCTTTGAGCTTTCATTAGCGTATAGTCAAATGGTACTGAGAGATCTTGTTCTTACTATTTCATACTGCTCATTGCCATGTGTCTAATTTCTTCTCTCATGGAACTTCAAACAATCCATCAAGAATCCTGTCTCCTTATATTTAGATCAAATATTGCGGAACTGTCATAAACAAGAATTAATATCTCAAAAGATTCATTACAAAGGTGGTTTTGTGAAAATTGTAGTTGGACTTTAATATAGTATCTAACCTCAAAAGGCACAACAGGCCACATTCAAAGCTGATGTTATTGGTACAATTTTGCTGAGCTAAATTAAGCTGAACTTCTTTATACAGAAACTCAATCTAATCTGAAGCTGGAATGTGAACATGAAAATGCATCAAATAAAGCACTGGTGTCCTGTTAACGAAGCTTGATGGCAACAGTTCATTTAATGTTCTAGATACACACCACAGACATTGCCAAAAGCAAATCTAATTAGATATGTGAAGAATTCCTATAGATCTGTTCTCACTTACTGAAATGTAATAAATGAGAGTAGATCTATGTCAATTTGCCATATTAGCTTTTAAGCTGGCTTCAGAATGCTGCATTCTGAAGTAAAAAAATCCAACAACAGTGGATGTCTATGGAATAATAAATGTCTCATTTTCTGTACCAGGTCATTACTGAGATCTTTATTAACTTTGCTGTATATTTCAGCTGAGCCCTCTTCTGTGTATTGTATGCATATTTAAGTCTGAAAAATACAAAAAAGGACATATATATATAAAAGCTTTGTAGACACCACGCAGTCATTTAGCCATATCTGATTACCCCATGCGATTAATTAAAACTAAATGCTGCCTCATATTCATCACTTATCAGAAGTTCATTTGAATAACAAAGGGGATAAAATACAAAACTGCATCATGAAACAGAATGGGCATTCAGTCTGGAAAATACAAGTATTCATTAGGGCCACATTAGGTCACGGCTGCATGAAGGGTATTTAAAATGTTGAAGAATTTGAATGAATAATAAAGTATTTTTGGAAGCTGATGTTACAAATCAAGATAATTGTTCTTCTAAATAAGCAAAACTACAAGTTCCACAGGCTTTAGTGTAAAACTCAAACTTCAGCCAATTTGAATTTGTTTCTGGAGATAACATTTTTTAATGAACAATCGCTTTCCAAATAGTTTTTAAGAAGGCGGCACACAATAAACAGTGGCATACCTCCAACATGGCATGAAATCTGTGTGTGTGTTGACTTAAAAATTGAATGGGCTCACAGCACTGCTTGAACCATATCTTAGGCAGATTCAGCTCTTGAGGAGGTCAAAAACTGAAGTATTCTGGCCAAAAAATCAATCCATTCTGTAGAAATTGCTAGGGACTAACTGTATATTACAAAGATGTTCAGAAAAAGATAAAAACCAAATGTGTACCTTTGATGGAGGTATTGGTTTGTTATGGACTTGTGTAATTTACCCTTCTGCTTGCCTGAAAAATAATGTTTTTCTGGTTGTAAATGCTGGGAATTTTGTAGAAGCAGGGAAGCGACAACTTCAGTTGCAAATACTATACTGTTTGAGTTATAGTACATCTTCATGAATGTAGCCCAAAAGAAATACTAGAATTTCTACTTTTATTGTCAGTTATTTGATTGACAAATAATAAGTACAGATCGGGAGTATTGTGGTAGCTATAATGAAAAGAGGTACAAATATATTGGCAAAACCAGCTAATTTTGGTGTCTATCTGCCTGTGTATATATGTACACATGTACACCTGTGCTCATGTATGTATGTATGTATGTGTCTTACCTTTTTCATTACATGCGTTTCAGCAAGAGTTATCCCTAGTTGTTTTCCTGTCCAAACTAAACCAGAAGATTGCCTATTGTGTTGTTTTTAGAAGCAGAAAACAATCTGTTCCTGCAGATAGTTGTCTCCACAGTGGTTCAGGATTGAAGTTACCTTTGTATATCTGGATAGTATAACTCTTCAATCACAATGGAATCTTTTCTCTTAGCTCCACCACTATGTCTAGTAAACAGAGCCAACAGTACTCTTCACCTCAGCTGGAATCACTAAGCTTTTGACTTATTTAGTGTACAGAGATGCCTATTTTTCATAGAGTTCCTTTACTCTGCAAGAATGTAGGAGTGTAGGTATTTACTGCTCCTTTTCTTGAAGGATTCTTAAATAACATTACTGTTTTTATTAAGATATTGCTTCTTGCCTTGAACTGCCTTGCATTGCGAGTCTCCTGCTTCCCCAGTAGCCTCGTTTTATCTCTGTATGATGTTTCATGTCTCAGAACTACATGTTTGTGAACATGAACTTTCTCAGCATTTCTAACTAATTTTCTGAAAAGCAATAGTAAAGTATTTTAAATTGTATGCATTTAAAAGTCGAGATTTATAATTACCTTACTAGACATACAGCATTTGGCTCTCTTTCAATGCTCAAACAAAACAACAGTGAAATTGTGAAGGAGGTTTTTGTAATGCCAGTTTCCCTTCTGTTAGAGATTAAAAAGTAGTTTTTATATAAGACATAGCAGACTATTGCAATTATCTGATTTATTAGCTTCTTTGTCTTAAAGTTTTCTTCCATGGTAACAAAAGTAAATGAGTTTATGTTTACTTGAATATACTAATCTGCTTTAATTACTTCAAATAAAATAATAATGGTAATTTGTACTGAATAATACTGCAACCGCTAGTTGCCAATTTGATTTTGGTTAATAAATTAATGTTGTGTATGAGCTCTGGGAGAAACAGTGTTTGAGAATTTTGTTTTCTCAATCCACTTGTTTCCTGTACACACACAATCCCCTTAGACATCAATAATTTTAAATTAGATGTTTTCCTCATTGGTACCCTGCTGACTTCTAGTCTCTGCTACCCCCAAATGAAATGTCAAAATATAGCCAAGTCTCTGTAGTTCAATCTAGTGCCAAATAATTAAAGTTTAAAAATTATATTCTAAAAATGTGGGTTTATTCAAATATTCACATTCAAAGACATTTAACAAAGTACTGAAAAATCTTTCATATGCTGCCACAGAGATTATAATCACCTAGGGTTTCTCTATAAAACATCAGTAAATGACCATTTTTTGTTACTCAGAAAGACTCTCACTTTTAAATTAAAATAATGTTGGTCTTGAATGATCTACTTAATTATTTCTTTTTCTTGAAATCATAAATCACATATTATGAAGAATTAACTGAAATAGTAGATTGAAGTAGGTGAGTAATTTTATAGCGAAAATTAAGAGCACATATTATTATTTTGGGAAGATGGACTATTTTTTCCAATGCATTCCATTCTTGTTAAATGCTGAAAGATGTTAATTGGAGCAGAAGACAATGAAAGCACTAAATAAATATAGGGAGGTGTCTCTGGTATGTGATGAACAAAAAGAGCTATAAAAATATCACTAGGCACATTTTATGTTTCCAGAAACTGAATGTTTTTTGAAAGAAGAAATAACATGTAAGTAATAGAGAAGTTATACAGATTTTTAAACAGTTAAATAAAGAAGTTCTGTCTTCGATATGCTTTATACAGCCTGCTTATTTAATATCAAAGTGTGGGACACCAAATGTCCCACTGTTCCTTAACAGAACAGTCCCTCTACAAGAAAACTTGGGGACCAGACATTCACCAGGATGCTCAGATTTCTCCAGATGTTCTGCCTTGTGGAAAACATCCACAAATTTACTGTTTGGAAATCATGTGGAAAAAAAAAAAAGGAAGTAGAAAGCACTTGAGACACTTGCCCATGATTTCTGGATGTCCCACAGAGCAACTAGGGCAGTTGCAGAAATGTCTAGAAATTCCAGATTTTTCACAGTTGAGGATCTGCTAGTCCTATTGTGCAGAGAAAACCTGAGAAAGGCACAGCTAGTCTGACACATTTAGGATGTGTCTAGCTTCCTGAACATGAGGACATCAGGGATATTTCTCTAAGACATCACAATGTCTTGGTCTTATCTTTTGTCCACAAAGAGAGTGGTTCCTTTCTTAGCACAATATTTTTATGAATATAATTTTTTTCAACATCTTGAAACTTTAGACATAAGGAAGTCTTTTTTGTGATATTTCTTGACTACTCATTTACCACTTAGATTGAGTGGTAAAAAAGGAAGGATAATAAAATAGTAGCACATAACAAAATCAAAACATTTAGAAATATCTTCTAAAGTACTTGTGCCCACAGTGGTATTGAGTGGTAGAAGGGAATATCAGTCCAAAATTTTCATGTCCTCTTCAAAACTTCTGATTATTAAATTTAAAATAAAACTTATCATAATGAGGATTACTTTTTGAATAAATTTACAGGTAATATTCAATATATCAATTAAGATTGTACTAAGATCCCATGTACAATAGTGCTTAACTTAATGACCCAAAAACTTTTACATTTGATGAACCTACCTCATACAGCTGCGAGGTATGTAAGCACAGCTTAGCCAGTTCTAGTCTAGAAAACTACTGCAAATCTCTCATAACAAATGAAGCACAAAGCTATGTCTGTACTGGTAAACGGGGACAGACATGAGCCTGACTACTCGGTTGACATCTTTTTGTTTGTCACAATATTAGTGGGATTGCTCACATAACATATTGGATCTCTTGGTAGTAAAATCATTCAACTATTACATTATTATTTTTAGTAAAATATTATTATTATTATTATTGTTGTTGTTGTTGTTGTTGTTGTTGCTGTTGTTGTTGTTGTTGTTATTAGTCTTTGACCTAAGTAGTGTTTTCAGTAAAATCATATCTACCTAGTCCAATGACCTTTCAGTCTGTACCTGTAGCCAGTTAAGATATAAACAGGCTTACTATGCATTTAAAATCCCGATACCTTTAAGATGCGACACTATCCCATCCTTCACAGAAAGTGGATGTGAAGCTTAAAGAATAAAAATTTTGAAAAGTTGTATTCGGAAGGCCAAGATTAGCAAGTTGCTGCATATCCATCATGGTTGGTGAATTGTTCTCCTGAGAGCTGATGTGTTATTTCAAGTGCTGAGTTAACTAAAAATGTGATTATATATCACACATTTATTTTAGTGATTCTGCTGAGAAGTAGTGAGGCTAGTTAAAATTCTACTACAACTCACAGAGAAGAAATAGCTTTAGTATTATCCAGTCCTCCCACTTCCTGCAGTAACTGCATTAAAAGCATTGAGAAGACGTAAATTAGTCACACAGTCGCTTGATACTGCTAAAGTGTATTATTAATTTCAGAAAAAATATATTAAAAGATGAAAAGTCACAATCTCTGTTTTATCCTCCTTGTGTATCAATATAAAAAAAGGATGCTAGTAGATAATTCAGTGAGACCCACTGCTTAATTTAGAAAGAGGGTTCAACTCTCATGCCAAACATCTATCTTTGTGCAAGCAGATATATAAAAAATGAGAGTTATATATTTTGAACACTCTCTTCAAAAAGATGTGATTTTTCTTTTCAGTAACAAATCTGAGGTTACCCTTTTTTATGTATTATAAACATGCAACAGTTTGCAGTAATCCACTTTGCCTATTTTGAAGATAGCTTCCTGCACCATTCTGACAAACCTTAAAGTTGTCAGTCTTACCAGTTTGGACTTAGCACAGTAGAAAAATACCTTTTGTTATCATTATGCTCTGAACTACCTGAACTACAGGTAGTACAACACTCTTTTCCTGGCCCTTATACAGAGTCAGCCTATTTTATTTTCTTCCAGACACATGAATATTATTTTTTTGCGTCATATTTGGGCAGTATATGGTTAGTATTCCCGTTAAGACTCCTCTATAGCCTTAGTGTTCTGTGTCTTATTTAATGATATTTAACAAAACCTATTGTGCAGAAAATGCATTATGGTCATCCTATGATTTTGGAATGGAAAATACCCGTGCCATCTCTTTGTGCTGTACAGTGTTGAGAGCTCACCTAAAAGATACCACTTGGCCTTTGGGCAGAGTCTAGCCTTCTCTCCTTTGTGCATACGAATTACTAAAGAGTTTATTTAGGGATTAGTTAAAAAACTCTCCAGAATATCACTGCTAGGGATCTTTCAGATCTAGTGAGATTTGTGGCCTCTACTGTTTGGTGGCAGCAGCAGGGGGACAAGGGCTACGTGTAACTGAGTAAGCTGCTCCTTATGCTTGGACATCAAAATTACACAAAATTCTCTTTTTAGGCATCAAAACAGGCTCTGTGCATCTTCCCCTAAGTGACTTTCCCAAGGCTGGGAAGAATGTGTGATGAGGAGAAGGTCAGCCCAGCACAGCTAATTCCTTCTCCTTGAGGAAGACCAGTAATTGCCTGAGGGATGATGTTTGCATTGATGCAAATATTTTTAAGATTTTTTTTTCCTCTGTTAGTTCATATCAGACCAAAAGATTCAGAATGACTGAATCAGTTCAGTCTGTCTATGTTGAGATGTAAGGACTAGTGTCTGATGACTACAGGATGCATGACATTAACAAGAGCTCCATCCTCTAATATCTCAGTATCAAATATATATAGTTTCAGCAAGCAATGTGCTTGGTCTTGGTAAGTTTCCATTAATAAATCCTAAATGTCTTCTCTTTGCATCAATTTCCCTCTTCTCCCTCTTATTTCCCCTCTTCTTGCCCTCCCCCTGACACATACATGCATATTCCAAAGAACATCCCAGAATTTTGCCTGAGACAGCTGAACTTGAGTGAGTCAACAATTTCAAATATGAGAAACAGGAGGGAAAATATGCATCAAGAAACACACTCCTGAATTGTGTAATGTTTTAAACAGGTGCAAAAATGGGCAGAAAACCGAAGCATGAAATTTAATGTTAATAAGAGGAAGGAAATATTTTCGTTTTATTGTCAGTTCCTCATGCTACTTAGCAGAAGAAGAGGAAGTGGTCTAAAAATAAACTGCTGCGCTAGGGTTACAGAAAATGTGAAAAAAAGAATGACTTGCATCAAGCTCGTTCTAGAAAAATAAATAAATAAGTAAGGCCATTAAATAAGATGGGTGCAGTCATCAGAAAACCTCTGACATTAACTTTTATGAAGCAGTTAAAATTCTCACTGCAGCTCCAGATTTGCATGTGAACTATGACCAATCATTCACTCAGAAAACAATATGAGATAAATTTACAATTTAGCTTGTGTTCTGTATGGCTCAATACAAATGAATCAAACAATATGCAATGAATTTCATGGGTTGTTAAGTTTTAGTTCTGGTGATGTAAATCACAGGTGGGATGATATTACAGAGAGATATACTATTGGGCTGATGAGACAGTAAAGTAGAAAGCCAGATCTTGTTCTGAGTAGCCAGGTGTCAATAGAGTGAAAAACACCATAGTGAAATAAAGAGTGGTGGAAAACCCAAAAGCTTATTGTCTTAAAGAAACTCCCATAATTAGCAGCCATGAAACCGCCTGCTTAACCCACCTGTAGGGAGACTGCAGAACTTAATCAATGAGCTCTACTCAGTGACCAAAAATGCTAAGAGAAAGTTCCTGGAGTAACAAACAGTCCAGAAGTAGAGCTATTATGATTTCTTTCAAGCTCTACTAGTTCTGTCACATAAAAACTAAAATATTTTATTCTTTGGTCTTGAAACAGCTATGGATTTTGATTTCATGGCAAGATCAAGCCATGATTGAGATTATAGTAGCCCAGTAGTTGTTGAGAAGTAAGTTCAAATATTTCAGAAAGAGTGAATAAAATAAATTGTAGGGAATGAAACCCAAGAAAAATCATAAGAACAACGAAAGAAAAGACGAGGGGAAAGGGCATAAAAAGAAAGTAGAAAGAGAGGACACAAAGCATGTACTTAAAGATTTATACCCAAATATACCCAAAGTCCTTCCAAATTTGTTGCTTTTGTCACCCAGCAATAAATCCACCGACCACTAACTTTGTACAAAAAACCCAAATCAGCAGCTGTGCCTCTCTGACTATCATTAGAGAAGTCTCTCTGATGTTCTCAGAAGCAACTCATTTAGCCTGCCTTCAGCAAATGTCTCATTAATAATCTTACTTTGTTTTTGTTGGTTGGTTCATTAAGTTCATGCATGCATAAAGTTGCTGTTGCTGCAGATAATGTGCAAAGCCTTTGTAAACTAGGCTTTTCAAACTGTTTAAATGTTTATTAATTCAGGAATATGCTACACATTTCTAAAATCTTACTTCAACCAAGGCAATTGATTAGCCTTTTGTTTTTTTCTTCCACAACATGCCTATTGACTTTTGAGTTTTCCTGTTTGAAATCAGCTTTCTGCTGTGAAGACAAATTTTCTAGCAAATGTTTCTCTCTGCTCTTTCTCCACCTTTTTTTATTTGCACCGTGAGCCCTTGGGGATGGGAGCTAGGATACCAGGGTGCTGGACATGACTGTGCTAGTCCCTGCTTTCTTTGTTTGAACTGCACTCACAAAATAAAACAGCCGTAAGTATGTATCCAAAATTTTAAAATGCTCCAATATTTTCTGCATTGCAAAATTAAATCAAAATATTTTGTTCACTTCAGAAATGTTCCATCTGACAAAAATAGAACACCTCTAAAGATATTAGTGAGAAAAACAAAAAAGGGAGAGTGAGAAAATTACTCTCCTGAGAGAGTTCTCCAGCTTTCTAAGTTGTAGGAACATTCCGGGGAAGAGCTTTCAGTCATTCCTACAGACTCTGCCACACTTTGGATAAATTAGATATTTGATAGTGCATCAGCTGGAATCCATCAATGAGGCAAACGGCCTAACAGGCTGGAATCATTTATGCAGTCTGGCATAATGACTATTTAAGTATTTTTATACAAAGAGGAAACATATAAGCAGAGTTTGTGAAAGCTCGGCCTCAGAATATCTAAATAACTAATGATTAAGACATTCATGCAAGAAGTAAAGTATATCAGTTCAAATTCTGGTCCTGTATCAAGCAGAGGCTTTGAATTTTTTTTCTTTTTTTTCTTCCAGTGTGAATTTCTATTCAACAAACTATCCCATTTCTAGGACTGGACCACTTGCTATCCTTTTCATTTGTACCATTCCTGTCGCTACAAAGTTTAAGTATGGGTTGAATATGCTCACAGTGAGGGTGGAATTTAGCCCAGATCTGTGTAACCAGCTCACTGCTGAGGCACTGAATACAAGCTACTGACATAATCTTTTTCTATGGTTCTGCTTTAAATTTAGCTTTCAAAATATTTCTCTAGGAAAATTATTGAACAAATTCAACAAACCTGCATTCAAAAATTAGTTTTCTTATACAGAAAAGTAATTGCTGGCCACTTTTATTGTTCAAAAACAAAAAAAAGAAACCTCAGATGTAGTGCCAAAACGTGTTCAGACAAAGGTAAGAGGCATGTTGTTCTGAGGCAAGCTAGAAAAGATCTGAGGAGAAGATAATCTGAGGGAGACCAATAGTACAGCTGTTGCTAGCTCAGGGCATTTATGAATTTAACCTGATGTGTACGCAGGCATTTGAACATATGACAATTATTAGCAACTCACATTCTTAGATGGATATTGTCTGCTCTGCTAATGTTAGCTGAGCCAGAGATAGTTAATTTATTTCTTCCAGAAAAAAATGTTTCTTCTTTGTATTTCTGGCAGATTAGATTAAAGGTCCTGGAAAACAGGCAAGGTGCCTGAGGACTGGAGGAAAGCCAATGTCACTCCAGTCTCCAAAGAGGGCAAGAAGGAGGATCCAGGAAACTACAGGCCAGTCAGCCTCACCTCCATCCCTGGAAAGATGATGGAACAGCTCGTTCTGGGCGTCATGTCCAAGCATCTGGAGAAAAAGAAGGTTATCAGGAGTAGTCACCATGGATTCACCAAGGGGAAGTAATGTATGACTAATCTGATAGCCTTCTATGATAGCATGACTGGATGGATAGATGAGGAGAGGGCAGTAGATGTTGACTACCTTGACTTCAGCAAGGCTTTTGACACTGTCTCCCACAGCATCCTCATAGGTAAGCTTAGGACTTATGGGTTAGATGAATGGACAGTGGGGTGGACTGAAAACTGGCTGGTAGGTAGGTCTCAGAGGGCTGTGATCAGTGGGGCAGAGTCTAGTTGGAGGCCTGTAACAAGTAGTGTTCCTCAGGGGTACTGTCCAATGTATTTATCAATGACCTGGATGAAGGGATGGAGTGTACCGTTACCAAGTTTGCTGATGACACAAAAGTGGGAGGGGTGGCTGACACACCAGAAGGCCGTGCTGCCATTCAGCGTGACCTGGACAGGCTGGAGAGTTGGGCAGGGAGAAACCATACGAAATTCAATAAAAGCAAGTTTAGGGTCCTGAACACGGGGAGGAATAACCCCATGCAGCAGGACAGGTTGGGGGCTGACCTGGTGGAAAGCAGCTGTGCAGAGAGGGACCTGAGAATCCTGGTGGACAACAGGATGACCATGAGCCAGCAATGTGGTCTTGTGGACAAGAAGTCCAATGGCATCCTGGGATGCATCAAGAGGAGTGGGTCAAGCAGGTCGAGGGAGGTCATCCTCCCCCCCTCTGCTCTGCCCTGGTGAGACCTCAATTTGAGTACTGTGTCCAGTTCTGGGATCCCCAGTTTAAGAAGGAAAGGGAACTGCTGGAGAGGGTACAGCAAAGGGCCACAAAGATGATTAGGGGGCTGGAACATCTTCCTTATGAGGAAAGACTGAGGGATTTGGGTCTTTTTAGGCTGGAGAAGAGAAGGATGAGGAAGGATCTCATAAATGTTTATAAATACTTAAAGGGAGGGTGCCGGGAGGAGGGGGCCGGTCTTTTTTCAGTGGTGCCCACTGATAGGACAAGAAGTAACAGGCACAAACTTGAATATAGGAAGTTCAAGTGAGGAACTTCCTCACATGAGGAGGAACTTCTTTCCTTTGAGAGTGGCAGAGCACTGGAACAGGCTGCCCAGAGAGCTGGTGGAGTCTCTGAGTCTGGAGACGTTCAAAACCTTCCTGGATGCCATCCTGTGCAACCAGCTGTACGTGGACCTGCTCTGGCAGGGGGGTTGGACTAGATGATGTCGAGGTCCCTTCCAACCCCTAACATTCTATGATTCTGTGATTATGGCTGGGTTCTTCCTCAGCAACATGTGAGGGGAACACTAGCAACAACCTATGCCCTCTCATGCTGCCCACAGAAAGAGCATCAACAATGTGATAGCCCATTTTATTCAGTATTTGGATTATCCAATTCATAATATATTATACAATTACGCAATTATTATTATATACATTTTTTCACTATATTTGGAATGTGAGTCCAAAGAGAAAGGACCACATAGAATTCCTTGTATTGGACTGGAGCTCACTAAATATATTACGTGGATAGCTTTAGCAGAGTTTACCTTCCAACTTCACATTACTTTTCTGTCTTGGCAATTCATCCTCTTCTCTCTTCCAAACAGGACTTTTTCGTAACAGTTCCAAAAGACTTTGAGTTATATGAAGATTTAAGTCTCAGTGTTACTGATTTTAAATGCAATTTCAACTCCTAAATTGCTTAAGCGATTTTGATAAAAAAGCTGCCTTTTTCTTCCATGTGTATGTAAGTTGTATTTTACTACAAAAAGAAAAAGAAAATTAATAATGCTTGTAGTTTAAAATAAAAAAAAATAAACCCCTGCAATAACACCTGAGAATTTGTATGGCACGGTTGGATCTCATTATTTCAGCCATTCCTGACATTTTCGCTTTTCAGTCCTCAAGTTCATTTAATGCAGTTGGAGTATGAGACAAAAAAAGTTGTGTTCTGATTTTCTAATTTACCAGTTCACCAGTGCAGACTTCATAGACTCACTGCCTTCAAAGTAATGGAGTGGAATTCAAGATATATTGTATCTTCTTTTAAAAGGAATACAAATAGCATGAAAACTGTCTTTTGCTTGTTTTTGATGCTCAGATTCAAAATCCTGCAGACTAGGATAGATGGTGTCAGTCCACAGAAAGCAACGTAGCTCCTTATGTACTGTTTCAGAACAGATATGTAGTATGGCAGGACTCCTCCTAGATTTAAACCTAGTTGAAGTGTTTTTTAAAAAGGGTATGAATGAATGCAGTACTATTGATAAATGTCTACAGAGAAGCACCTTGCAAGAATGCACTCTGATTTGCTTCAGCAGATTTATTGATGTTGTGTATGTTATATGATGAACACCTTCTACAAAAAAGTCAGGGTACAGGATCTCCCACGCCAAATTAGTTCAGCGCACAGTGCATTTGTGAGTGAGGCAGCAGGGAAATGCTCCTAGTGCTGCAGTGACACATACTCCAGGATACTATGCAGTCAGATAGTCCACATGACATGAAGGTTAGCGAGGTCTTCTAGCATCTGTTATTGGTTTTATGAGCTAAAAGGATTAGCCAAATGAAAAGACAGATCACGGGATAGAAGAAATCAGGCAGAAGGGCAGAGAAACCTAGAAAGACGTAAAGTTGTGTCAACAAAACTGAAGGAAGGGTAACAGTACAAATAAGCCAGAAATCACCGGACGGCACAAGCATTTGGATGTGCACAGATATCAAACTGAAGAAAAGTGACATCGTTAGTTCTGCTGAGTTTCCTTCCACATGGGATTTATTTCAAGAGTAAAATGCCAAAATGTTAGCATCTACATGCAGGTATCTGTATGTGCACAGATGGCTAAGCTCTTATTATATTTAATGGAGATCTAGTTAACAGGATCAGTGGAGCCTGGAGAATTCTTACATATAGCAACACTGGACAGAGAGGTGATCTGCACCTTTCTGGCTGGGCCAGGTTGGATGCAGCAGGGTGATCAAGATGGCTCAGCCTACCTGTGTGGGCAGCTCAGCTGAGTTGTTGCTGTCTTTGTGTAGGTCTGGCTCCTTACCTATTTCTCATGAGGGTTACATGGATAACAGAGGTATATGTTACCTCCAGTTCATTATGCCTCAGGGAAGCATAGTCATGTTTGGTTGGCCTCTGTCTTGCAATTTTTTTTTTCTTTCCAATGGTTCTGGAAACTAGATGTACTTTAATTTCTGAGGTAAGATTGCATTTCTGAGAAACCTAAAGATTTCTCTGGAAATATTTTTCTCTTGCCAAATGGCTTTGTTTCTTCATTATTTCCAAGGGTTCTAGTGCTGGGAAGTTCATTTTTTCTGTTCCTGCACCTTTAGTCCTAAGAAAACAATCGAGCTACAAAGGGCTACGAAGATGATTAGGGGACTGGAACATCTTTCTTATGAGGAAAGGCTGAGGGAGTTGGGTCTTTTTAGTCTGGAGAAGAGAAGACTGAGGGGGGATCTCATCAATGCTTAAAAATCCTTAAAGGGAGGGTTCTGGGAGGAGGGGGCCAGTCTTTTTTTCAGTGGTGCCCAGTGATAGGACAAGAAGTAACAGGCACAAACTTGAATATAGAAGTTCTATCTAAATATGAGGAGGAACATATTTACTTTGAGGGTAGCAGAGCACTGGAACAGGCTGCCCGGAGAGCTGGTGGAGTCTCCGAGTCTGGAGACATTCAAAACCTTCCTGGATGCCATCCTGTGCAACCTGCTGTAGGTGGACCTGCTCTGGCAGGGGGGTTGGACCAGATGATCTCCAGAGGTCCCTTCCAACCCCTGTGATTCTGTGATTCTGTGAATTGTATAAAAGAATACTCTGTTTTCAGGATGGAATGAAGGATGCTCACCAGAATGAACCATGTGCTTTGAAGAGAAAAGCAATCAAACTGAAAGCATGGATTAGGAAAATTTTCCATTCTTTTCCAACAATTGGGTTGGCCATTTTTTGCAGCTGACTCACAAAATGGAAATGAAAATTGCTAGTGGTGATGTTTTTCAAGTGACTGCCCTATTCTGGAAAAATTTTGTGGTTTCTGAAAGAGTAAGGTGTAGGTACCCGGAGTAAATTTGACTCCTAAAATATCCAGGCTCCAAAAATATACTCCAAAATCACTTGGGTACAAACTTACCACAAACATACACACTGCTATCTTTCTGCCCAGAAATATAATAGGTGACTTGCACTCAGGTCAGGTATCACAACTTCACTCATGCCAGATTTTTACCCTCCACCATCTCCTCCATCTCTACTCCCAGCCTAAAACTCAAACCAAACCAAAAGTGTTTGATGTCATTTTTCAGGCTCAGATTTCAGACCTGGGCGATCTAGGAAAATATAAAGAATACAGAGACATATAGGTGGAGGCTCTGATTAACCAGCCTGAGGTGAATTGAAGCTCTTTTGTGTCCTGTAATGGCAGAAAGCAATGACTCAGTTTTGCACAGTGATCAGAATACCCCAAAGGAAAACATATCTGACTGCTGCGCTGTGAAGCTCTTCGGCAAGAAAGCTGTTAATTGTACATTTGAGGTTCTTAACCATCTGCAGTGAGGAAGTCCCCTAATACCTTGGTGATAATCACAATTCATTGTAAAGTATTCAGTTGTAGTCTGGAATAAAGCTTTAATTAAAGACAGATGCAAGAGCTGGACTGACATAATTAGAATAAATATTTTCAGGGTGATGGCAGAGTGGGAATAAGGGTACTTCCAAAAAGAGCATTACCCTGTGAAACAAGTGGAAACTGATCATTAGTAATGGAGTGAGGTCTAATACATTGTGACATATTTACTTAATGGAATCTCCATTGCTTGAGTGATTTCAAATCAAATTTACTAGGAGAAACAATATTATACTATAGCACAAAGTTAGCAAATAACAGACAATATTACACAGATTTTTATACCTCCATTGTCCTTTCTAATGAGTAAGAAAATAAACAATGCCATTATTTTCAAAACACTAGAGGAAAAAATTGAAAAAGTCCATATTCACTTTTTCTTACTCCCATGGCAGTCATAGTGGCATCATCAGAAAAAATAAAGGAAACAATCCTTAATTTATCTGTTTAGTAACATGGTCTGAATTTGGGAAAATATTCCATGCATTCATGTGCCTACTAGTTGCAGTGGCTTCTTTCAGCAAATCAGGATGGTTTAGAACTGCATATTAAAATCTTCACTGTGACTTCAGCTCCCACTCTCTTAAGCCTTAAAAATATTTGGTTTAAAACTCATCAGGTATGTGCTTTTTCAGCTGAAAAACATCGGTTCCAATGATGGTTGCAGAGCAACCCAGCAGAGGGTTAATAATAGCATCGTAGTACTCTGCAGTTCACTGGCTTGGCCTTCCATGTCCTGGTTTATCTACCCTAAGACCAAATTATTATCCTGTAATAAAATGAAAAGCCACTATTATTGTAAGTACACTTAAAATTATTATTAGTAGTGTGCTTGGTAAGGTTAAATCATGAGGTCTTTGATGCTAACTTCAAAAATTACATCTCTGATTTAACTAGAATAAATGAGATGGTTGCTTCTCTCTAATTAAAGGCAAAATATATCTATAGTACTTGGCAATTTTCTGTCACTTAACACTTTATTACAGCAGCATTTATTACATTCATTATATTATAATTACAGTTACCTTACATTTACTGAGGGTTCAATCCTCAGGAACCTAAGCTGCCTGAAAAAAGGAATCATATTTGTTTGAAACCAAGAGGAAGCCTATGTACCAAACAGAAGGCAAAGCTCATGAACCTTTTAGATAGTTCATCAGCAGATCCTATTAGTCCTTTTTCTCTATATACAGTGTTAGGGTGATATTTTCAGCAGCTACAAACACACTCAGTGACCGCACTTAAGGGCCCTGTTTGAAAGGAAACCACTGCAGATGCCTTCCAAAAATGTAAAGTGATTCCCTTTGATTGATCTCTGAATTTTGAGCTGTCAGTGTGGCAGAAAGACTGTATTTCAATTTCTTATTTCTTTTTCAGGCAGACAGTGGCAAGCAGTAACTGGTGACTGGTAAACAGAAAGGGAACTCTGGCTGGTTTTACTCTTGCAGGGAGTGAAAGCAGCATGGCATGGATGGAGCGCCAGCTGATCTGAAAGTTTAAGAGAAAGAAAGAGAAGAGTTACCTTGGAGTAAATAGTGAGTATTAATCTGACTAAACAGAACATTTTCTAAAATGATCTCCCATTTATCTTTTTTTTTTTCTGTGTGTGTGAGAGACAAGTGTCAAGTGTTGCTTCTTCCTTATTCTTTCCTGACTCATCGGTATTCAGGTTCTTTTTATTTTGGCTCTAAACATTAGGACAATCATGCTTTGCTCACACGAATACTCACTGGAAAACAGATTTAAAACTCAAGAGCCTGCATAATTATTATAAGATTTTTATTTTTTTTTTCTAATGGGACATTTGATTGCACAATGTAGTGTTCATGCTGTCTTAGTTAGTTTCTTAACTCAGTGGAGAGAAACAATTCAATGCAATCTAACTATTACTGTGCAAATTCTGAGTACTCACAATCTACAAAACAAGAGCTTTTTTTCATTTGTTCTTCAATAAACCTGTGAAAATTTCCAAGTCTTTACTCTCTAACACATACAGAAAAAAGATAATTACTACGAATTATTCATTTCTTGTTTGCAGTAGGAAGGAAACGCTTATAAAAGGTGAAGTGACTACTTCTGTTTGTAGATCAAATACAGACAGAAGCAGTGAATACAAACTGCTGAATGAGTGAGCAATATAATTACACTTAGAGCAAATAGTTCAGAAAAGAATTATTCTACTGTTCGAACAAAACAGTGGGTCAATTCATCTGTATAAGGTCATTACATTTTGTGAGTAATATACTTTCAAAACATTCAGAGCACAGCACAGAAGACATTTGTAGTCTCACAAATGTATCCCTACTTGTTATTGTTGTAATTTACCACACAGATCCTGCTGTTTCGCTAAGATCTCTGCCTACGCCATTGAAATCAAAGGAAGCTTTGATTTTAATGGGAACAGGATCAAGGTTTAGCCACTCAACATGTCCTTGAGCCAAAACAAAACTTCCAAGGAGGTTAATGTTGAGAGCACTGTTTTGATTGCATAATGATGCCCACAGACAAGATAGGAAAAATCATTGGGTTGCACTGAAATTGAAAGTGTACGTGTCTATTTTAAACTGCTAATACTCATCTAACCTCCTGTGCTGAACAGTCACAAAATGAACCTATGCAGTGGCTGAATTGCTCTCCATAAAGCAAAAGCAAGCAATAGAATGTTATTCCATTTCTATAATATAGTTATTTCTATGTTATTGCAGCAATAGTGAAAAATTTACAATACCCCAACACTGAGACGCTGCATTTTGGGAATCATTTACAGATATATTATTCCAAAACAGTATTTTCTGTGAAACAGTGAGATACAATCTTTACAAAATGAAATTATTCAGCAAGGTGATAAAAAATTTACTTTCTGGGTAGATTTATCCACCAGTACAGTGGCAAATACTGAGTAACCCCACAGTCTTTCAAAAGTTTAAAGTACTGGGAGTTAACCTTTGAATTAAATTCCTGTATAAGCACGTTTACTGCATCCTCAGTAGCAGTCTGTGGCTTGAGAATGTGCAGTGTTCTTTAGAATCTGATTTTATCAGGTGAATTCTCCTGAAGGGGTACAATCCTACAAGTAGAAAAGCTACAGGACCATATCCTGTTAAACTTCAGGAAATATAATATTATGCCAAGAAGTTTTAAGAATATGAGGATCTCCTAAACTGCTTGAAGGTATTGACAAAACAACTTTTCTTTTTAAACTGTATATTCTTAATTCTATTCTTGAGAAAGCTCGATTCCAATTTTAAAACAAGTTTGGGTTAAGCATTTCCAGCAATATATAACAATTTTAGGACTGACTCTGGAATATGTGGCTTTTTTTTTTTCCCGCCCACCTTATGTTATAACTAAGGATAAAGAGAGACTGTCCTCACCAATGAGTGAATGTAATTCTCTGCACAGCCACATTCCTCAGAGCACAAAAAAAATCTGAATTTGCTTTCAGATTCAGGACTGAATTTTGTAATTTAATTAATCATTACTGTGAGCCAAACACTCCTATTCATTATGGTGAGTCAATCTGTATATTTACTGGTCAGCTGGGAGTTATACAAAATAAGTGTATCCATTTACAAGCACAATTGCAAGAGTATATGTTCCATACTTTTTCACTTGTGAAATTTGTCTTTATATGCTATATGGAAGATTCACTGGAATTATTTCTCAATATTCTGTTAACTGTTATTATTTATATATTTTAATTTTATTCTACAGTTTCAAAGTTGGTTTCATAATATTGCTGAAATACTTCATCCATTAACAGTGAATTTTTCTTACTGAGAAAGATAATAAGAATAGATAGGAAGATATAAAAATTTAATAGTCTTTTCAAGGCTTAATGATGCAAATCAGCAACTGCATCTGTGCATATTAATTCAAACAATCCTAGAGTTATGAAAACAAAAACCTGTTTTTCTAAAACAATGGCAAATGCAATTAACTGTATTTTTTAAGGGAAATTGTACTCTTAGTCATTTTATTAAACAATTCATAATACAGTGATAAGGTATTCAATGGGTGTAAACATCTGGTGTTTATGCTTCTTGTGCTGTACCACAGATGACTAATTATTTTCCAGGTGTCATGGAGAAAAAAATTGGTTAAACACCCAGTCAATTTAGCCTGATGTTCTGCAACTGAGAGCTACTGCTTCAAGTTGTGTGTGTGTGTGTGTGTGTACACGCACGTGAGCCTGCATGAGTACATGTGACGATATTCTGGACCTCATTCCATTTAAGTTCTTTACTGACACTGATCAGAGAGAGAAAAAAACATTGAACTGTGTTGAATCTCTTCTGTAATTCATAATTGCCTAAAACGTGCTGAAATGAAGACCTAGAATGAGAATAAGGTTCTGGAGAACTGGATGATCTTGCTTAAACAAATTATCATAAGCAAGGCCATTGCTGCAATGTTCCCTCTTAATGAACAGGGTCCTCACTGCTGTATGTGGGGAGTGCAGTTGTATACCAAAAGCCATGATTATCACTTCTCAGTGCCTTTTTCTCAATATTTAATTTTTGCACAGGTCAGTTACTCATTTGAATCTCCCACAGACACCAACCATTCTGCTGTTTGATTTAGCAGAGCGGGCAGATTCATGGAGCTACCTCATGGAGGGCTGAGGAACTGGATTTTCTCAGGCTGAGCTCTAAAGGACAGTTATTCTTCTGAAGCAATGCCACCTTCTCACCTGACTTTGTGAATTCATGTCCCTGCATATTATTTCTGCAAATATTTGTTACACATGCTTATTTTCAGAAGAATTTTTGGAACTCTCTTTGAGTTGCTGTCCTCCCCACCAAAAATGCTACAGATTAACATTTAAAACACTGAGTAGAAAAATTAACATTCTCTAGAATGTTAATTCTTAATTAAGGATGTGGGGAAAAAAAAATATTAAAAAACCCAGTAACTAGTGAAAGAGCAGATGGGTGGGGCAGGTTGATGTGGAGCAGAAAAACGGTTGTGGTGTAAGTTGTCTGACAGTGAGTTTCATCTCCAAGAAGTTAAAGTCACCCTTCTTCCTCAGCTGCTCCCTATTGCTTCTGCCTTTCTTGCCCCCTCATCTTTGCAGCCCCACACAGGAGCCCCTTTTGCTCAGGTGTCGTGCAGCAACACTGTTTTCATTTAACGGCTCTTCCCTTGAAAACATCCGTCTTCAGAGCATGTTTACAATGTTTACGTGTGAACACAGCAACTTCAGACACTCACACTGGGTTAAATTTATCTATTCAGAGTGCTCAAGGGCAATGACGCTGCAGAATTTCTCCTGTTCAGCCCCTTTAAACTAATATCTGGAATCTGTGGCTTCCTGTTTTTCGTACTGAAGTTAACTTGATTCAGGCTAGCTTGGTTCAGTGTGACAAGTAGGACAGTGGTTCTCCCCAGTTACAGAATATATGTACACATATACATGTATATATATACACACATATACATATATGTGTGCATATATGGGAATATATTATATATATAAAAAAAAAAAAATACATGCATACATATATATGAAAAAATTCCTGGAATATACCCAAAAAAACCCATGCAAGAGCCAAAATATGGCTTTTAGCCATCTCCAGAGTAGTTTAAGGACCAATATATCCAAATTTATTCTGCTGGACTTCAGCTGCTTACCAATTTTCTTTTTTTCTTTTACGTCATCTCCATGTGTTATTACAGTATGTTCTTTGTTCTTTTTATAGGATAAAACACATCTAGCCATAGTTGTGTTGTTTTCACGCTATGTCTGTATGCTTTATTGGATTTTCCATTGATTACTTTTTTTTCTTTTTTATTTTATCTTCTAAATAATTCTGTGAAAAATATTTCTTGGCAAGTACTTTGCTTGCAAAGGAAATACACAATCATCTTGGTTTCTTACAGGTAATTACAGTCCGGATTCTTTACAGATAATTAGTGGATCAAATTGTAGTGACAGGTAGAGGAGGAGGCAGGTAACCACAGGACAAGGAGGGGTAACACGCCATCTAGGGACAGCTTGTCTCACCTTGAATGGAAAAGGAACTGGGAGCAGCTTGTTGCTGAACATGCCCCATGAGTAACATTTCTGTGGACCCTCAAGAAGATCATCTCCATAACTGTTTTTTGATAATACATTAAATGCAGTGCTCCAAATGCAGTTTTTTAAGCACAGTTGGCATGTTGATTATTAAAGATGCTTATTCAGGGGATCTTTGAGTCCAACCAAATTTTTAGGATCACATTGGCTAAACCATAGTCCAATAGTATAAACTTAAGGAAAATACTATACTTGCTCAATTTGACATATATTACAGACAGAAGTCAGTAGAAAACTTTGTGATACAGTGTGTTTCCACACAGCTCCTAGGAGAAGCAGAAGAACCATGTTAATCCCAGGCCTGAACCTGTGGTCACGTCCAGGTTCTTCACACAGCTGCAATCATCACTAGCAGTGACCACTTTATTAACACTCTGGAGAGAAAAGAAAGATGGATGAGGAAGGTGCAAGACTGGCTGTGCTGATTAAACAAGATACCAATGGCAGGCAGTCTCAGTGTAACCCTTAGCAGGTGCTGGGTTTTACTGCTATTCTGCTCTCACCACCACACTAGACGGACGGCGTCTATCCTGCACTTTGTAAGGCCCAGCCAGAGGGAAGAGTAGGCTTGATGCCTGATTCCTTGCTTCCTTCACCTGCATTGCCCAATGCAGCAACCAGCCACAGGCTGTTTCCAAAACCAGTGTGACATGTGAAAGTTGGTCCATTCTGGAAAACATCCCACAGTTGATCTATACACCTGACTTTGGTCCTGGCACAGCATTATGGGACCACATGGGATATGTGAGGCACCCAGCTATACATTATCAGCAACCTACAATGTAAGGCGGCAGATCTTGGTGCCTTGGACAGGCAAGCAACCGCAGTGCCTAAACTACATAGTCCTCCTGTGATAAGTATCTAATTTAACTGTCATTGCTACATCTCTTCAGTAATAAAATGAACGTGGCATCTGTCTGCACAGTACAGTAGAAATTCTGAATACAGACCCTTGTTTAAACAGAAAAAGGCAGAAATCAAGCTTGCAAAGCCTTTCAATGAAAATGTAAAGTATATTAGCAAACTTGGATCTAATGACTCTTTCTCATAGCCTGACATTAATAGTGTTAGCATGTTGAAATTCAAGACATATTATGATACTGCTCTTCTCCTTTTTCTCCTTCAAAAATGCTTTAATGGCCTTTAAAATCAGCATAATCAAGGCATGATTCTATCGTCAACAGTCCAGAATAAATCTTGCTCTCTGGCATTTAGTTATTAGGTAACATAGTCACGTTTCTTTCGACTGTGCTGTGAACACAGAATAAATGGCTTGTGATGTTTAGCACTCTTGGTTAAAATCCCATTTTTATGGTTCAAGAAAAGTGCTATGACCCATGCACTGCAACTACTGATTTATCTGCACGGCAGCTTGGGTACCAAACCAGTTTTAAAATACTCCTGAAAACATCAAATGTGTTATGACTTAAAAACAAACAACAATAAAATAACACTGTTGACTTTCTGGCAAGTATAAAAATTCAGAGAAATTCCTTAGTAAAAACTGTATGCAAGCAAACCAATGTATGTCATCTTAAAGGCACCTTGCTGGAGAGAGAATTTGTAAACAGTATGAACAAACTGTCATATAATAATGTCAAGGAGCAAGTTCAGACACTCAGACATCTGAAAATATCAAACATATTAAATATTTAAATCATTTTTGCCCTAAAAAATCTGAAAATCTTCCCTAGTGAGCTCACACTATGGAAAGGGCTAGCAACAGACTTACACTTGGCTTCATCACTATAACCAGTTCAATCCACATCAGGCTGACTGCAATTCTGGCATGTGGTTCTACAATGTGCACTGATTCCCAGGTTCAGCTTGGTTTTGGATGCCTCAGCAACTGTTTTGATTCTTTTTCCAAATTACAGAGAGTCATAAACTGAGCTGTCTCACCTGCAGAGCTGCCACTCTGAAAATTTCTTGTGTGTGATTCAAAGGAGGGGTACTCCTCATCCAGATTTTCCTGGGCTCCTAAAATTTTCTGCTGTAGAGACTTTGCTTAGGTAGGTTTGAGCATTTGTTCAGGAATAAAGGTTAAAGCAGAGCAGACATGAGTCCTCCCCGAGTGGTCCCAGCTCATGACTGTACCCTTCTACTGTATAACCGACTTCATAGAAATTCCTCTGCTCCTTCACACTCTCCATCTTCCTTTATGCAGTGGGAAATTCATTGCTAAAGAAATATATTTCATAACAGAAAGCTAGTTTGGGAAGTGAAAGCTGTCTACTGTAGATATGTGGGAAAGTTAACGTAGAGGTGTCTTGGGTATCTATAACAGGACAGAGTTTTACAGAAACTGCAACACATCTCACCTAGATTACTTAACCCAGGTTTCTAGAGTCCAAATCCAAGTATACGAGCTACAAGAATTTCTCTAAAGCCGTGCTTTCCAGCAAAGACTGAATAACTACTTTCTAATGCTAGGATAGTAACTCCTTTCTTGTCTCCGTGTCTCCCCTGATGAGCTAGGAGGTTCACCTTCCTCAACAACAATTCATTCTTAAAGGTGGGGTGGGAGGCAGGGGGGATTACAAAGCATCCCATCTTCTGCTTTGCTTAAACCTGTGACTAATCCCTGGGTGCGCTATGAGAATGATGAGGAGCTGCTCTATCTCTGTCTCCTACCCAAGAGGTTTCAAAGGTGACAGGGCTTTGGCCTTACCCGTATGCTGGCCAGCAGACCTGTCTGGCTGAGCTGGCATTCTTCCAGGAACAGAGGGATTCTGCACTGCCCAAATTCAAGGTGATGTCCAGTAAGTTAAAACTATCCTTCAGTGATATAGCCATGCAACAAAAGCTCACTCACAATAGGTGTTCCAAAACTTTCCTTTAAAACAACATAGAGTTGCTGAAATTGAAACATTTAATAATACTGTATTTTTTTGGTGAGTAATTGCAATAGCCAAAATACTACTGAAACCAAAGGAAAAACCTGAACAATAATGTTGCAAAGTTTAAATTTACAGGTATAAATTGCCTGTTTAACCTTTTTAAAAACCCCTGGTTTTGTTAAAATACTAACAATAGTGTGCTAAAATAATTCACACAGGGTATTTTATAGAGTCCTAGAGCCATTGGATCATGTAGGTTGGAAGGAACTTTCAGAGGTCATCTAGTCAAACCTCCTTCTCAGAGGAGTTCTAGTTAGGCCAAGTTGCTCAAGGCCCTGTTGAGCAAAATTTTATCCGTCTCTGAGGGTGGAGATTTCACAACTTTCTGAGCAACTAGATCACTGTTTTACTACGCTCGTACTGAATGTTTTTCTTATCAAGTCAGATTTTCCTATATTCCAAGTTGTGTTTATTGTCTCACATTCTTCTACTGCACCCTTCTTACCTCTGTCTTCTCTATACCTTCCCATTAGGTAAATGCAAACTGTAATAACATGTTCCTTGAATCTCCCATTTCTTAGACTGAACAGACCTTGGTCTCTCAGCTTGTCCTTGTATGACACAAGCTCCAGCCCCCTAATCATCTTAATGCCCCTCTGCTAGACTTTCTCTGATCTATGTACAAAAAATGTCTCTTTTGTACTGTGGAGCCCAAAACTGGATACAGTACTTGATGAGGTCTCATGAGTGCTAAGTAGAGAGGAATAATCAAGTTACCTTGGCCTGATGGCTACATTCTTGCTAGTACACAGTTAGACTTTTTTGATGCAGGAACACATTGCCGACTCATGTTGAAAATACAGAATGAACCTATACTTCCAAACCAAACTATCTAAATAATTACAGATGGACATTAAAAATATTTCTATGAAATTTTCATCTCTTTTTTCTGTTTCAGAAGACAAGAATAACAAATGGGTTTTGAAATTTCTTGGGAACAAAAATGAGATTTCCTATAAAAGCTATTAAATAGACTTTTCAAAGATTCTAGTCTGCAATAATTAAAGTACTGTAATTAAGAAAATAGGACAGATACCACTTCAGACACCTGTTTAAATTGTGATGTCCCAGTATATATGTTTTTTCTTAACCTGAATGCTTAAGAGTTGTTTCTAAAGCGAAGTGATATCTTCCCAGACATTTTAGTAGAAGCATATCTGCTTGTAGAGTAATATTTTTAGGTCAAAAGGATATTTATACAACAGAAACATATACATTCTGCCATGACATATTAGTGGAAATGTTTTCTTGATACCATACTTTTTACAGTTTTGTTAGCTCAATCAACCCTTCTAATCACTCAGCATGATGTGTAGCATATTTTATTAAACCAGCTACTGGAGCTATACTTTACAGGAAACAAGCGTGTATAAACACAACATGCAGTAGATAAATAATTTTAACAAGTATATAACTACACATAGAAGCCACACCACTGGATAATATATAACTATTGAGGCACAAAGTCATATAGAAATAGGTCACAGAGATTGTCTTCTCTTTCTTGAGTATCTATCTGAATGGGAAGCAGAATGCTAAAGCAAGTGCTTTGGTGCTACAAGAGGTACTGTCAAAGCACTGTACACCTCCCATGAGTCTGAATAAACAATTCTGGGCATAATACAAGATTCCCCCATTCTTCTTTGTGTGTGTTTCTACTTGAAGTCTGAAGCTCAAGATAAACTTCATAACATGCAACGACTGATGTGTATTTGTTTACTTTATATCACTGCTTTCATCATAGTCTGAAAATAAAGAGGAAAATGTATTTCTGAGTCTCAGTTTCTTAGGGATATAAAACAGTTATGCAAACAGCAGATGTAGGTCTTTTTAGACTAGCCACTGTTGTTGATACTGAAGCTCTGAATGAAAGTGATATTTGTTACAGTTACCCTCTTATTCTGGTGATTCAGGGTGGGATTAATCTTGTCTCACTTTGTTCATCAAAGTGTGAAGTGGGCAATCTGACATAATTGTGTGGTCTAAGAATAACCATCTTTGTTGATCCTGGAAGGTACCTACAGAGCTTATTTTACAGTACATACCTAACTTTTTCTGTCTAATGTTACCTGAATTGCATCCTATCCACAGTTGTCTGGATGAGTTTGTCATCTGACAATGACCACTTACCAAGAACTTTGGGTAAATTAACAAATTCTGTAGTTTTTACTATCCTCATTTACGTTTTTCATTACAGTCTCTGTCCATAAGAGTGAATATTAACGGTGCTGGACTGTTTGTAAAAGTTTCTTAGAAAAGGTATTTTTCAGTATATGCCACTATGGGAATTGTGTCTCAAAAGGAAAAACTATCAGGAGCAGGAAACGAAGCAAGCTCCCAGTGAAAACTGAATTTCTTTTGTCTACACAACAGTAATAATAGTCTCGAGCTTTCTTTCTACGTGCTTTTTGCTTACCAGCTGTGATGTCCTTTCTGGTTAGCAACCCTGCTGAGGCAACTGGCTTATAGAACCTGTGATTTAAACTGAATCAGACCCAAAGGGACAAAGACATGTATATCTGATCCACTTCTACATCTTCACTACTCTTCAAGGAACCTGATGAATCATTCCCTAGTTCATTTTCATTAAATAGTTTGCACATCCAACTGAAGAATGGATTCATTCCCAGCTGATCTTCAGGTCCCTTAGTGTGACATCTGAACAGTCTCTAAGAAAGAGTTTGAATTTGACTTATGAGATGGTGAAATTGTGACTGAAATTTCCTACCTGCTGAGAAGTTTTGATGAACCTTCTCTCCCTTTCAGGAACAGAGTAGTTCTCAAAGTACTGAAAGCCATTTCTCCTAAGCATAGTGGAGTCTTACCTTGGGCCAACACCAGCCTTTGTGAGCTCATTCATCTCTGTTCGTTTCCTAATTACTTCGTCTAAGCTTGACATATTTGGCAGATACCTCAGGAGGAAGTCCACATGGGTCAGATCATCAGGCTCTTCTAACTGTGGCCTGAGGCAGGGTTGAGACACCTCCTTATATCAGTCATGCTTGTTTCCCTTTAGAGCATAGAAAGGTCACCTGCACAGTAAGTTCTCGATGAATTAAAAATAAGGTAGGAAAAATCCCCACAGCACAACATTACCTTATGTTTCTTTCTCAGTGTAGCTGAGAAACAAAAAAAATCTTAGCTTTTCATTGTATTTGTTTAGCTCATGGGAATAAAGCTAATTTTTTGTGAAGCACCATTGGAGTAATTGCAAATAAGCCTATAAAAGTAGACTTTTCTCCACTCAGGCTCTAACTGATATTTTGATAATCACATATTTTCCTTTGATATCATAACACAACAGAAGGAAGATCGTTTTATAAAAGAAAACTCTAGAGACTCTCAGTTCACCTCAGATGTCATAAGATTATCTCTTTTATTCATTTAAATTTGTCAGACTGACATAGTTATCTTACTGCATGTGCTGTCTGTAGAGCACCCACATTGCGACTTGACAACAAAATGTTACTGAAGGTTCCTAAAGATACTCATATGATTTTCAGATATCTACTTTCCAGACAAGCAAAAATCTTGCCAGCTGGTCTCACATTCTTTTTTATTTTTTTTTTTTTTTTTTGCCTTAACTTCACACAAGTCAAACAACAAACCCTGGGAAAGAGTGATATTGCAGCCTTTAGTTGTCCAAGTATTTCTTTAGTCAGGTAACCAGCACTCACTTTGGATATTGAATGTCACCAAGTCTATAATCCTTTGTGAATCTTGCCACAACTCTCTCTAGTAAAGATCTTGAAACTACCAGTATTCCTCTGTTTTTAACAGGAATTTAGCTCCTTTCATCTCCAGTGCTTTGAATCTGTCCTCTATCTGTTAAATGTGGTGAAGGTATCGTTTTCTCACACAGAAGGGTTTATAAAGGCAGTAGCACTAACATTTTGAGGTCTTTTTAGATTTTTGTGGTAATGGGAGCTATATACATACATTAGACAATAAATTGGAGGTACTTAAAAAAGCAGTATCTTGTACCAGGAAGATCTCAACACAGCCTTATACATTAAAATAAAAATGGATTCTTGCTTTGGAACTTGCATGAATTATAACAAACAGTTCAAATAGAAATAGTGCTCTGTTACACTAGGAAAAAATTTATGTATGCCATAGTATAGAAAATCAAGTGTACATTGACAGTGTCATGTGGAAATCTTACTGAATAATGCATGTGAAAAAGATTGAAACTTCAGGGCATCAAAGTAGTAAAACTCATCTTCAGTTTCCTAGAACACACATATCCTTCTCATTATCTACAAAACCAGATAGTTCCATTAAATCATATCACAATTTAAAGACATACGAATGAGTCTAATTTATTGCATGAAATAAAGGGCTGTAATTGAGAGTTTATTAACGGGAATTTGGAGTTACACCACCTTTGCCTCTTCCTCTCTAGTCCATGTGGGTGAGTACTGTCTATTCTTCTTTGGTCTCAGACAGCAACTCACCAGGTATTATGTACATTTTCACTTGGCGTTTCACTTTTCATCATTTTGTTTCATGCTATTGAAAAAATACTCTCATCCTTGTCCCTCCCCCCAACACTTTTCACTAGTGTTTAGGCTTTTTTTCTACTTCAGGTCTCTTGGATATCAACCAAGTAGGATATAAAGGTCAGTAGGCCAGTACAGTCCGGATGCATGTCTTCATTAGTTGTAAGTGCTACTTCCAAATGGCTTTCAGGATGTTTGTCCTAATCTCAAATGGAATACATTGGGCACATCTCTCTCAGTTGCTCCTGACCATGAAATAAAGGCAAGAAACAAATTTAACCTGGTCCCATCAGTAGCAAAGGGGTCTGGTATAACATACCTCTGGTTTTGCTTCCAGTTTTGGAAAAAAATTTCTTTACAGCATCTTTTGTCAAAGACAAGATTACTTTCATATAATGGTTTACATATTCCCTTCCAGACAGGTATCTGAAATGCAAGTTGTACTCTCAGCACACTGACCTTGCTGCTACAATTAGCTTGTCTAAAATTAATTGCATACCAAAATATTTTGGTATGGAAAATGCACCTCAGAAGAATTTCTTTCTCACTCATCTTGTAAAAGCTGCCAGAGAGAGTCCAATCTGTCTTTGAATTTATCAGCAACCAGGGGGCATCCATTAGCTTTTGACATCCAGGTAGCTGCCAGGTGTTTGTTATTTTCCTGTCTGCTCTGCAGTGGAACTTACCATGTGGCAAAACAGGCATTTATCTGCAAGGCATGTAGCACTTTGTTACTTATGTTTTTCTGCAGTCTAACAGCAAAACAGCTCTCACAGCCTTTCTGTACCAGGCCAGTGCTATAGTGTGTGTTTGTTTTACATGTGTTTGTTTTACCGATGCTCAATTTATGACAGAAATCAAGTAGATATTAGAACTCCAAATATTGAATCTGTGGCAATTGCTTTCAAAAATACGTAGGACAGAAAGCTTATAAACTTAAGTTTACCATGTTTGCATTACTCAAGGGCAGGGTCATTTACACTATGGCACAGTTTGTGACTGAGAGTCAGAAAACTAAAAGAATTTTGGTTATATCAGCATGTAAGGGTCATTCACAAAATAATCTGAGTGTGGGAGAAACCAGCTTTAGAGCAATGTGGCTGCTGATTGCCATCGTCTTATATTTTAAATTAGGTATTTGCTTTCTCTTTTTCTTTCCATTTAAACTTCTGCATAAGATTTGATTTTCTTGAAGAGTCTTTGAACTCTTCAGCTGAAGTTCACACTTGCATTTCTGCAGAGAATAGAAATGCAAGAGAACAGGTCATCTTGTCTCATCAAGAGGTAACCAAGGCTTGTACAGAAAGGCTTGCTTTGCTGTGTCTGATCAGAGGAACAACTCAAGAATCCAATCTGAAAAAGGGGAAATGAGCGCTGATTAATAAGGTCACAATTTTATTGTGAATAGGAAAATTTTAGTTTGCTTACTGATTTACACTTCATTTACAGTTCATTGCATGAACTTCTGTTCCATGTGGCTAATAACAGCAGCAAATCTTTATTATCTTTCACTCAGGCACTTTCTTATCAGAAAGGTAGTAAATGAAAAAAAAAAAAAGTCTCTTTCTTTTTTGACTTTGCATTAATTTCCTTTCTCTTTCCAAAACAAGAATGAAATTAGCATTGGTTCTTTAAATGAGAATTGACCTGTGTTGGGATTTTTGTTCTTGTTGCTTAGCAGCAGCAATGCAAGCATATGGGTGTGTCTGCTTCTAGGGCACTTCTGCTGATATTTGATCACTTCAGGGCATTTTCCACATTAACGAGATAATGTTGAATCTGATGTTCTTAAAAGAAAAAACTGTGAAGCTCAGTGTCTGTTTCTTAGTTTAACTGTAAAGTGGTTAAACAGAAGGACAGAAAAATACCTGTAAGGTAATGACTGCCTTGCAAGAGAAATGCACATCTATTCATAGCAATAAATTTTCAATTTGTTAACTGCATATCACCTTCTTCTGTGATTTTGTTTTATACAAGCAAGGGCAGTACTGTAAATTGGAATAATTTAAGTATCTAGGAGGACTGGGAATTAAATATGTAACTCTTTTTCTGAATATCTACCATTAAACGGTTGAAGTTATAAGTGATTAACAGTTCTATGTGTTACTACTAAACCCCTAAAACAGTGGGGAATTCAGACTTGGTATCTGGCCTTTGCATGTCTGCTATAAGGGTATGCCTACAAAGATGACATTAAATCAATATCTCTTCTCTATGATTTTTCAGACTGAGCCATATTGATATCCAGAGCCTAGGTACTGCAGATCACAGATGATTTGCTACACCCCCTTGATCCTCACAGATCTGCTGCTCTAGTGGATTTGGTAGAGGAAAAAACTTCAAATTTGCTATGGTAGTTGAACAGCACGGAAAGATTTCCTTGATTAGGTAAAATTTTGTATACTTATAGAGAGAACTGAAGATTATTGTGTTCAGATTAAATGACAAAAATCAGCCTTAGTAAGTATAAGATCTGCTCCAATATGTAGAAGAGAATTAGCTCAGAGAAAAACAGTATCACACGTAGTTTTAGACTTATTGTGTGATTTTCAGAATACAAAAAAGAAAAAAGGAAAAAAAAAGTCTTTGGGTCTCAGCACAAAAATAACATGCACTTGTATATACAATTGTGTATCCATGGGAAAATAGGAAAGATACCTAGGCAACTAATTAAATGAGTTTGTTGAAGCAGTGATGGTGATAGGCAGGCTGGCAAAGAGAAGTATATTAATATGGGGATGTAATTTGAGGCTATTTTAGGTCCTGTATGGACATAAATGTTTAAACTAAATGTTTAAACTATTTTAATGACTATTAAGTTAAACAGAAAATTTATGTTTATTTAAAATTTTAGTTAATTTAAATCATTAAATTTTTTACACTCTTTAAACAGACTTATTCTAAAGATTAAAAAAATAGCGGTTACATCACAGACACAATTTCAGTTGTGATCCTTCAGGAGGGCAAGACTTGCTACTTTTTGAAGAAAAAAGTAGTTAGCAGAATGGTCTACTCAGTTCTGCAGTTCCTAAAATGCTTATCTTTTGCAACCCCTCTGAACTACTCCTGTTTTTTACAACATTTAAGTGTGAGTTTAAATTCCATTGACTGAGCTACTTTGCAGATTTTTATGGGCAAAAGACCCCTCATTGCCAGCTCTATGTATCCAACATTCTGCATTACTAATGATCTGACAAAATGGATCCATTTTGGTTGTGTAAATATTTTAAGTCACTAGGAAAAATACTTCAGACTTGTAAATGAAAAAAAGTAGTACGCTGGAGAGCAATATTATGCTGTGATTATTACTTTGTCTGGAAAAAATCAATACAAATGGCATGAATCTGTAGGAAGCAGAATAAGAAATACATTTAAGGCCGGATGATGTTTATTTACCTGCCAGTGCTGTATATTCATATGGATTCTCTGGTATGCTAAGCATTTTATGGACTAACTCAGGTCCACACTGACGGATGATTTGTGGCACAGGGAACAAACACATATTTATTATTAGTGTTGTTATAGATATTTTGGAAGCCTGAATACTTCTTATTTCTTCTGGAGCGATTTTCCTAACTTTTTTTAAACCTTATTTTAACCCACTTTTAACTACTTCCTTACCTACTCCTGCTAAATAGATATTGTTTCTGTGAGCAAAACATTTGTTATTTTGATCTTTTCTATCTAAAAGTTGAACCTGTTATCCAAAACTGGCTTTGGCAAAGATGCTCTGCAAATGAAAGTCAATTTCACATTAAGACAAAAAGCAGTGGCACATATCAGATTTTTCTGCCCATTAATTCACTTTTTTCTTGATTGTTAGATCAATATTTTCTGTACTGTTTCTGCATTTCTGTTTCTAAGGCAACTTAGAACTAGAGTTGTGGTGAGCCCTTTTCCAAAGCTATGAACTTTCCCAACTGGTAACTTTCTTAGTTGAGCTTGCTTGGAATAATGTATAAGTATTCAATTCTGATTGACCTTCTGCACAAAGCTACCTTCTTTTCCATATCAAAAGATAACATGCTGATCACTGCAGTATTTGGTTAGATCAAGGAAAAGGCTTTGCGTAGTCACTATTAGTCAGAATGTATAATGAAGGCTTCCTCCAGCTCCAGTCCAAACGTAAACCCAATGGTTCTCAGGGTCAAGGCTCCTGCGTTGCAGAAGTTAGTCTGAGCTGAAGAAGCTGAGAAACTCATGAGTCTGTCCAATTAGTCTGACAGGAGTAATCTTTGACATCAGTCATACAAGGTCTTTACTGTCATGACTCATACTTTTAACCCCCAATCTACCAGGTGCCATGCTGAGTCCTACTATCACATCATTATTTTTTTGAAAAGAGGAAATCAGGAAAAAAGGTAAGTGAGGTAAGGAGTTTGTATCAGAAAAAACAACTATTTGGAGCTAAACTGAAATGCAATATTCCTAGTTGCCTTTCCTATAAAGCATTGATTGACTAAAAAGTACCTATAAGCAAATAATTTTTCTGGGTACTCAAAGTATTTTACGTAGGCCAATCCCTTTGTTAGGTGGACATATGAAGACTGCAGGTTGGATAATTTTGTTAAAGCACTGTATTACTGAATTTCAATCTACGCCATTAACATTTTGTTTCCCAACAGTCTTTGGAAGAATTCCACCTTCAAAGAGAGAATTTCCCTCTCCCCACACATGTACATGTAATAAAGTCAATGTGCAGAATTCACATATGTTTTTTGCACTTTCCCACAAATGTGACTGCTTCCTATAGGTTTGGGTGGGTTTTTTTGTATTGTTCTTCTCTAATTCATGGCATGGGAGCTTGTCAACAGCCATGTTCAAAACATATTCTTCTTTAAATGGGGTATTATAAAGATGTGGGAGAATTCTTATTCCATTTTAATCAAAACATAGCTATTTCCAAAGTAATTTCCAAACACAAACCAATTATTGCAAAGCAAAGAGAAATAGTTTGCTAAATGAGGCTGGGACAATATCTTTAGGTATGGAACATATACTTTAGGTATGGAAATATATGGCTTTTAATATAAGCTCTTGAGTTTTGCATTTTTTAAATGTATTATAGCAGCATATTTGCACTGGCAAGAGTAGTAGCAGTTTAATTCAGAAAAACTGAGTAATAGTAACTAATTTTTATTTTGTGGCCACACACAGTCTCTATTGGCTCAACAGCCACAGTTACTGGCCTTGAAAATTGTTGACTTACAGACAGATCCAAGAAGAGTATTGTATTTCTAACAGAATACTAAATACTGTCCTATTGTCTGTAATTGGGAAATTAGACTTATGAGTTCAATTTCAGGCCCTATGTCTGTTGCATTTCTTCAAAGGGAATATTTTGTCTCTGTAAGTTTCGTAAAATATGTTATAGCCCATAATAAGCTTTTATGGACAGCAGTTGCTGAATCATTCAATATCTTCAGTTACACAGTGTCTCCTTATCTCCTTTGACAACTCTTTATTGTGATAAAATGCATGGGAATAAACATATACAGTGAATGCCTATCCTAATTTGTCAGCCTTAAATTAATCCTATTCACAATCTGTTTCTTTGTAATTAAAGTGGGCACATTGTTATTGGAAATAATGGCTTAGTTGGTAATTTTTATTGATTACCAACATATATTAGAAAGAGATAAATGACCAATCTAATTGTTTGTGGATTATTGTTTCCTGTGCATTCATTACGCTGGGTCACACTGAAATAAGGGTTATGTTTCTCAAAGAGAACAGATACTGCTTTTTATTATCTGAGCCAAACACTTCTGAGTGCCACAGAAAAACATGTGGTTGCTGGTCTTCATGTACCCACAGAGAAAGACTCAAGGGCAGGAGTGGAGTTGTAGTCCCAACAATACCAAGACATATCAGAAGGACACATTCCTCTGTTAGAGGATGAGTAACAGAACCAGAGAATTATTCAGGTTGGAATGGACTCCTGAAATCATCTGGTCCAAGCCCTGACTCAAAGCAGAGTGAACTTCAACATTTGGTCAGGTTGCTCAGGTTGCTGCCTTTTCAACATCTCCAAGAATGGAAGTTCTGCAGTCTATCTGGGCAGCCTGCTATAGTATTTGATTGCTGTCATGGTGAGCTTTATTTCTTAGTATTTAGTCAGAATTTCTTTTATGATTGTTGCCTCTCCAAATGGAGTTTGACTTTATGTTCTCCATAACTACCCAATATGTAGTTGAAGACTACAAGATTATTAACCTTCTTTTCTTGCAGCTAAACAAACCCAACTCCCTTAGTCTCTCCTCATACATTCTGTGCTCCAGCACACTGACCAACTTGGTGGCCCTCCACAGGGCGATCTCCTGTTTGTCTGCTTTGTACTGGAATGGCTCCAAACTCAACATAGTCCTCCAGATGCAGACTCATAAATGCCAGACAGAAGGGAACAACCATTTTGCTTCACCTACTGACTACGTTGTTGTTAATGTTGGCTCTTTTTTTTCTACTTTACTTATGCTTATTTTGCAATTAATAAGGTTATTTTGCAGTATGATAGTGGGGAACCCAGGATCTCTGTCCCTATTAATTCAACTTTTATCTCTATTTCCAAACTAAAATTAGTCTGGGTCACAGTGTTCTCAAATTCTTTTCTTATGTCTGTACATCCTGTGATACCAACAGTATATTAGCCAATGGGTCACTCATTTATTACAATGAAATTAATTTTACAAAGTTTAGAAGTAGTTCTCAGAAATTTCTCTTCTCTTTTCCTCTGCTTCTGCGAAAGGATTAGATTTTGAATCCAGGTATGCTGTTAGACATGATGTGAACTTTACGATGTTCTAATCAAAACTCAAAATTTTCAGGTCCCATCCCATTTTAGTAGGAACCTAAGTGATCTGAGTAATAACTATCCTTTCCAAGAAACTTCAGCATTCCTTGCAGGTTCCCTCTAATAGGCTTTCACAGTTTATGTGAAAGCAGATATTTGCTACCTTGAAGAGGCTAAGAGTTATGCCCAGGTGCTGTGCATGTGCTAGAAGCAATGAACTGTGAATCCACCAACGCTCAGCTGAAAAGGAAAAAGAAGTAATGCCAACAAATAAGAAAATTAACAGAATTCCTCCTCTCCCTGCTTGAGTTTGGAAGAACATATAACTTCTGAAAATTTATGGAAAAGAAGGAAGGAGGACACTGCCACCCCGGGGAAAAAGAGAAAAAAAAAAGTAGTTGCTGAAATACTCATCCATGATGTGGATAAGAGAAGGTTAAGGAAAAGAAGGTTAAAGTCTCTCCTTTGCTAATTTGAAGAAAGGATTTGCAAGGTGTGTGAATGTCCTAGTCAGCAAGCTTAGCATCTTCTGCTTTCTCTGTTTCTCATGTTGGATCTACCTAAATTTTATACAAATAATCAAAAATGAATTTTGCCAGAGGAGAGATAGAAGTGCACTGACTGCATAGTGTACTGGTTCTGGCTGGGGTATTCAAGAGATGCAGCATAAGGTCACAGCTTTTTTTGGTTTGAAGTCTCAGCCTTGGGACTCTGCTGGGATGACACTTTATTTTTTCTTTGAAATGTTACACTGTAAACCTGGAGACATTGTTATTAAAAATTTATTGAAACTAATTTGTGTTCACTAACAATTCTTGTCCTGACAAGTCAGTATTTTCTAACTCATTTATTTTATTTTATTTTTTTTTAGAAAAATGCCCCTCATTCATTGTAACTACAAAATTTACTTCTGAAGGAGTTCTACCTTTGATGCCTGTGTTGCAGTCATTCCAGGGGTGTAAAGTTACAGCTAGCTTGGACTTACCTCAGCGCAGAGCAAAAATCTGAGCAAGAGGCATAGTGAATGGGAATACCAGTAGTTTATAATGCAGAGAAACCTGTATGTCAAGGGAGTGAAGATATTCTTACCCCTGAACTCTGCAGTTGAGAAGAGCAGGAATTGTGGATTGTTGTGATGGCAACACACTTTAGCATTTTTTTTTCCTGAGAATTTCTTGCTTTGAGGATACACATTTCTGAGAGAATGAATCATGCTACAGATTCTGCTGTATCAGGGGTATCAGACTTCTTTTATTATTTCATATAACTGCGACTGAAGTCAGAGAAGAATCTCTTCTACTTTTAGGCTTACATGCTTTAGCATAAGAACTGCAGGACTGCTTCATAATAATAATTTTAATTTTAAATATGTATTATGTATTTCATTTTCTATGTGATTATATATAGTATTCTCTTTGGGATCAGTGTCACGCAATTAAGGTTTATTTTAAGTTTTGATAGTTCTGTTAGATAGAAGTAATTTGAAATATTGAAATATATCCCTGTCATTTTCACTGCTTTTTCCTCAAAAATCTTTTTATTCTTTGTCTGCAATGACATGACAATTAATTTTTTTCAGATTTTGTAGTGTCTAGGAAGTGCTAATCAATTTCATCTCCTACACTTCAAACTCCTTTGAAATAATGTTCTACATCTTTTTTTTAATTGATATTAATGCAGAAGAATTTAGTTTAATTCTGTTACTTATATGATCACTAAAGCCATGATTTTTTACTGATAGTGGCAAAGATTGGTTTATCCAGTCCATCTTTTGCAAAAGGGTAAGAAACATCTTGCAATAAATATATCATCTGATCACTTCTGCTCCAGCTTTATTTTATAAGTTTCATTATGCTTTCTGTTTTTCCTTTTGTATACTGGAGAACCAAAATAAAAAAAAAAAATTAAAATTCAGAAATTTTGAATACAGAGCCACTTCTTTTTTTCCCCGGTATACTATGGCAAGAATGTGCAATACGTTAGAGTATATGTAGAACCTAACTCTCCTGTCCTCTCTCTTACTCAGTTTTTCAGCCAAGCAAAACCAAGTGGAACAAAATAGTGTATTTTGAGTCAATATTTTACAGAGTCATAAAAATATGAGTTGGAAGGGACGTATGGAGTCCCTACTTTAAGTGGGACTGTTTGTCACCCTAGATCAGATTATCAATGGTTTTGTATAACTAAATCTCAAACTCCAAGTAATTTTCCTAATATCCATTTTGAAGGTCCCAAGCAGGAATTTGACTGCTGCCCTTGTTATACCTCCTGATACTATGAAGAAGACACCAAAAATGGTCACAACATTCCAGGTCCAGCCTTATCTATGCCAAGCAGAGTAGACTAACAATTCCCTTCAGTCTTCTACCCACACTTTGGTCGTACTATAACCCAGTATCCAAAGTGTATATTACAATAAGAGAGCATAGCCGACTCAAACTCAACTTGATATCAGCTGTTGTACCCAAGTCCATTTCTGCAGAGCTGCTACTAACTCTTAAGTTTCTCAAGGTCCCCTGAACTGAACTCTATCAAGTGATGTATCAACCATTCCCTCTAATTCAGTATCATGTACAAAATTTTCTGAGAGTGTGGTCTGTCTCATTTCTAGATCATCTGTGGAGGTACAGAAAAAAAAGTGCACATACAGTGTGGCCTGTGCTGACAGCAGTGCCATTACTTCTGATCTCTTTCAATTAACTGTAATCATTAGCATTTTTACTTCCAGTTCATAAAGTAACAACCAGGTCAGCTCCAGAGTAATTAACATGCTCAATTCTGGTGCCCAAAACACCATCTTTTTTTCATGTATTTTGTAGCTAACTTTGTCTGATGTTTAAAGGTTATGAACATCCTCAGTTTCTTTCATGCTCACTAGTTCCTGGTGGGAGTAAATGGGCTTTCCACTATCAAAACATCTCAGGATATTGTCACACTAAACAGACAATCTAAAGGCATTTTTTGAACTGAACAGCAGCTTGAAAAGCAGAGAGGTTTCCCAGACCAATGCCACTGTTGGCCTTGCTGTAGGTTCCCAGTGTTGATTTACAAAATTGAGGAAGGGAAACTAGATCTAGATCAGACCTTTTGCTACATCAGCTTAATGCATCTACCAAGCAAAAAACATTTCTGGAAAACAAATAACTTTATGCCTTGCATCTAAGGTAGGTGTAAGTACAGCAAATCCTACATTAAAGGAAGAGTTTTATGGCAGTAAATTCTGGGAAGGATTTAAGACTGTTTTCTTTTCCCTAGTTTACATGCACATCTACCTCTGTCCTTTGTATAGATACCTTATAAAGGACTGCATGTTCTGATACCATAGAGTACGTAGAAGTTTGCTCTGCAACCTGGGGCATTGCTACACATAAATCCTTTCCTGGATCCAACTTCTAGAAAAGTGCCACTGAAAGCAGTGAAAGCAGTTCATTATTTAACCTTTAGTTCTTTTTGAAAAGATATATTTATCAGGTAAAATAATATGTGATTTTGAGATTAACATTTTCCCCCAGGCATGTGGTAAGAAACCAGTTCTCCTGGTGTTTTCTCTGAGGTCAAAATGTTCTCTCAAAGATGAGATAGGAGTGAATACCAGCTATATATTTTGGTACAACAGCATATGCTGATTAATGGAGCTCAGGATGTAATTACATATGTTCTTTTATCCCATATTATGTCCTTCTAGCTTTTGTATTTCAGTTGAAACTCAAAATCAAACACATAAATCAAATTGCTTGTATTCCCTGTTGACATTTTATTCCTATTATTCCAAATCAACTGTGTCACCTAATTATTAGGTTTCTCTGCATTATTCTTAAATGATTGCACTCATGCTTTTTTTCTTAACAAATAATCTGCACAATTTTTTTTTCCTTAACCCTTTAGCCTAATTTGAAACATGAACAAAATTTTGCAGTAAATTTAATCTAAAATTAAGGCTGATAAACTATTCAGGGATCCCATAATTCATAATCTAGTTATGTCATCAGTTAGGTAAGGCATGCCTGATCTATGAATGAAAACCACTAGTGCTTGCTGCTTTGAGTAGAGGATGTGAATGTTTGACCCACTGTGGAGTCACAGAGCAGCTGAGGTTGGCTGGCACCTCTGTAGACTGTTTAGTCTAACCCCTGTTCAGAGCAGGGTCTGCCGGAGTACGTTGACCAGGACTGTGTTAAGCTGAAGCTTGAGTATCTCCAAGGATGGAGATTCTACTATCTGACTGGGCAACCTCTTGCAGTGTTTGACCACCACCACAGAAAAAACCCGCTTATTGTTATTTTAAAATGTAATTTCCTATAATTCAGTTTGTGTCTCTTGCCCTATCACTGGGTACCACTGAGGAGTCTGGTTCCTTTCCATCTGTATTTTATATACACTGATAAGATACCCCCTGTGTCTTCTCCATGTTTTTATGCTGTGAAAATCAATGGTGTGTGCTATTGGATAGGCAGAGGCACAAGACAAATACTGTCCTATACTGTAAACGTGGTATTTAATTTAAGAGTATTTTGCCCACAGTACACATTCACTTACACAAACATAACCTTGAAAGTCGTGATAGCTAAAGCAGAGGGTATTTCTTTTTTAAAACTGAGGTCCCCAGACTCGTTTAGATGGACCCCATGGCTCTACCTTTTACTCTATGTCATCCTTCCCCATTTACCTTCTATCTCTTGTGCTGCCTCTACTGTCATGGGCCCTCTCCCCTTTCCTGTACCTCAGCAGGCATGTGGCACTACTGGTTTCAGGAAATGGTACAAGACCTGAGGCCCAGAGAGATCCTGCCCCTCTCCTCTCTTCAGCTTCTTAGTACCACGCTACTAAGACATGATGCTGCTGTCATCTTTCTGCACCCTACATTTAACGAATGGCAGTAATGCAGGCCCAGAACAGCAGTGTCACAGATGGAAATATTTCACATAGTTATGATTTAGTAGCAATTTAAGATTTATTAATGATTGCAGGTAAATCAGGAGGTTGAATTTTAGCAGCACTTAATCATTAACTGATTTGAAGGTTTACAAAGTGATTTAGCTAAATAACTGAACAGTGACTTAATTACAGATTTGAAGATGACAAGATTCACATTAACTTACTATAAGGTATCCCAAACCAATACATGTACATATGAACAAAACCACACATCTCAAATTAATGCATACACATAAAGCAAAGCATATAAGTGTGTGTGTGTGTGTGTGTGCACACCCACACCCTCACCCCCTGATCTGTAACAGCTGAAATAAAAAATCCTTTAATATCGCATGACTATAACAAGCCAGCAGGTACCCCTTCTAGCTCCTGTGCGTGCACAGACAAACAGAAGAACATCCACATCCATAAAGCTAATGTGTATATATCATAAACATATAAGTGGCGAGAGATAAGGATGAAAGAGAGACTAGTCTATAGTCAAAATGTCCCTTTTCTCAAATTAGAACAAATACTCACAATGCATTGGCATTCTTCAATGAGTGATAACTGAGGCTCCAGAGGGGTTGTCTCACCCTGGCCTTCTAGTCCTTGAGATATCTGCCCGAGTAGTGACCCAACGCAGAGGAGGTACTGGCCACAGCCTGCTGAGATCCAGCAGAGCTCGTAAGATCTTTACTAGAACCGCTCCCTATAGGATCCAAGATAACTGACTTTCATCAGGTACTTTTCCACTCTGGCCCAGCTCAGACAATGGAGTATTCTGGTACTTGCCACCGGTTACACAAGCCTAGGACTTGCTAGGACTTGTGCTCTTGGTACTGCCCCCCTCCCCCAACCCCATGTTTTCAGAAGTGATCAATTATAGTTATTATCTTCAAACAGTAGGAGCCATGGGAACCAGGTACACTGAGGGGTTGCTGAAGTGTTCTTGTCCACTGTTCTCCACTCTTTCTTTCTTCCATGTTAGAACATTATATGTCATTCTGGTCATTGCATTATTATGTGTCCCAGGCAGGGAGGAAATTGTGCTGAATACCAAGAGGCCTAAGGGGAGGGGTGGTGGGGAATTGCACCATCACAAACAGCCAAGAAGCCCCTGTGTGTTCTAGTCAATACCATCCCATTAAAGAAACCTTAGCTTGTTATGCAGTGCTACTATAAAGATAAAAACAACATGGTTCACAAGTTCTGATACCTGAAAAGATAAGGCTGTGTCAGTGAAGGCTGACTCCAAGCTAATTGCCTCCTCTTTTCAATAGCCCTTAATTAGCTTTGGCAGAGCACTGTGTTTAGGAGACTTCAATAATTCCAGTTTTGGAGCTAGCTGAGGAATCTGCATGATGCAGACATACGCTATATACATATATTCTCTGTATATTTTTCCAGCACTCTCTTAAAAATAAATAAGATTTTCCTCTTGCAGAATAAGCTTATGGTAGATACCTAGTGTAGAAGAATGGCAGAAGTGGTCCTGAGTTGGGGATGATGACCAGTACATACCCTGTATATGTTGTTTTGGGTCACTAGACAAGTTCTGCTCTTACGTGCTCTGTAGCATCTCCAGACTGTCTTTGCTTTCTGTCCTCTGGGCTTACAACCAGTGATGCAGGTTTGCTGGTTACACAAGTCCTATATAATATGCTAGATAAACCATAAGAAATTAAAAGGATGCTTGTACATATTATTGTGAACAATTCTCAGAGATGGTTTCTATACTTACAGAAATATCCCCCACTGTTAGTGGAGATAAATGGAAGAAATGCCATCAGCTTCAGGGGCTCTTTTTTTCTAGAAAATTTTTAAGCCTCAGAATCCAGTACGTTTTGAAGGAGATTTTTTTTTCTTTTTTTTTTATTATTACAGTTTGATTGAAAACAAAACAACAAAAAATCCCAGGGCATCAATACACTAGGCAGTGTTCAAATTTATTGGGAAATAACAGTCCATGTCCCACAGGGTTATTGTCTCTGACATTAATCTGGCAGGAAGATCCATCTCTCTCTGCCCTTAATGTGAAATGTTGATACTTCAGCTTTCTGTCATGGTCAGTTCAAGTGGAGCCCAATACAGATACACACGTCTGTGTAAACTGTTCTTTGTTTTGCTTTCTAGGATAATTAAGTAAAAGCCTAATAGAGGAGCACAATTACTCAAAATTAATCACTTTCAGGCTGGTTAAATCATGACAGATTGTTTGTATCTATTGCTACATTAGGATTTTTTTATCAGCAGAAAAACCTAAGTAGTACTCCTGTCTTAGTACATCATTGTTGTTTTTATAAGAATACTGTAAATATTTGTTTATTATAATCAATCATAATTTTCATTATGTGGTGGTGTGCTCCCCCCTCTCCACGCACCACCTTATCTTCATCTCCCGTAACCCTATCCAAGCGATAATGACCCATGGTGGTCACAATGGGTGCATGTAGTCGTGATGGTGGCATCCAGGGCTCAACATGGTTTCAGGGAGGCAGATAACAACACAATAGCCAAAGGCTACCTTGAGCTATATACCTTGAGCTGGTTCTGTGGTCAATATGCAAATATGACTATAGATAAATCATCTTACCCCCATAGATACTGAACAGCCCATGAGCTCTTTGAACTCTCCTGAATGGTAGCAGGCTACACGCCAGGATCTCCCCTTGAGTAGGGATGCTGCTCAAAGTTGTTACTCCTCAAGATTCAGAGATTCCTTGATGCAACAGATCCTCAATAAGTGATTAATAGCATGCCGAACTTTGAAATCTTAGTTAAGTGATATAGAGGATTGATTGTGCATATATAATCCTTTATGCATAAACTGTTGACCAAATCTGGGATTAGGATTGGATCCAGCTGCACCTAGACTCCTCTCTGAGAAGGAGTTTAAAAAGCAAGGGGGTCCTTTCTGAACTTCATGACTCAATGGGAGGGTCTCCCTGACAGTTTTGCCTGACTGTATTCTCTATGTAGTAAACAACCAAGTGTATCTTGCCATCTTGTGTCTTGTTAAACTGTCGCATCTACTCTCAACTTTATTAAATCATTATTTTATATCAATAAGCATATTGTTGCTTCTGTCTTACAAGTGAAGTGCATTACTCTATCCACAACACATTAATCTTTTAAAATAAGGTGGTTTTAATTACACTTTGTATGGATGATATTTAGTTGCTGTTATCGCAAACAAATTTTTGAACAGCTTCGTTATTCCGACACCACTGAGCTTCTTTCTGAGAAGTCAGGGAACATAACGCCACTCTGGGCAAAACAGTCTGACATTACTACTGAACACACTTTATGACAAAGAATAGGACTCGATTTCTAGAAGCAGCTCAGGAATTTGAATACATTATGATGTCATTTCAAATCTCTGGTAACTACTTTTACATTAATTATTTGAAGAGTCAAGAAAGCAATTTCTGTGTGTTCCTAACATGTGAAAGATCTGTTACTTATTTGCTTTAAGTTATACAAAGCTTGATCTATAAGAACAGCCCTTACAGTTGCACAAGAAGATCTGAATTCACCTTAATTTTAGCCATCCAAATGTTAAGAGTAGAAACGATTTTTGGTTATCTCCTTCTGTAATCACTGGAAAGGAAATGAGAGAGGCATCACCAAAGAATGATCGATTCCACACAGAAATCCATACTATGATCACATTAATTAATTATTCTTAAAGGCTGAAGTTATGTGAGATGAATCCAAACACTTGTTGCTAGTACCAAAGACTGTAAAAAAAGAAAGACTGCTGTCTGTTGAGCAGATCTTGTAAGGCTGGATAAGCAATCTGACATTCTGCCAAACTGGGATTATATGGCAGTTTATCCTGTCTTTTGGATATTCAACTTAGAAAAGGAGGCCCTGTGCTCTGGAGGCACATCTCTCCCTATTGGCTCTAAACAGATTCTGTACCTCTCAGTTTTGCCATCTTACTTAAACATAACTTACATTAAATGTATGCCATTCACAAGGTCTAGAGGATCTGCTGGCTGTTTGGCTGTTGTTGTTGCTCCTGGGTTCAGGGCAATTATCCATTGGTAGAAAACACTTAAGAGCTGCAATAGCTGTATGAACCTGTGTTTTTCCAGAGATGTCTTTAGAGTTTATGAATTCCATGCCTTTTTAATGTCAAGAATCCCCACACCTGTCTAGTACATGGAATAGTAACAACTATTAAAAAACCGAATTCAAATGGATGCCAGCAGACCCTCTGCATTTAGTGCTATCCTGGTAAGAATATAAAATTACTGCTGTGTTGAAAATACATTTGTTTAAAGAAAACAAAAAAAACCCTTGACAATATTGAATTTTGTTTTGGGGTTCATATAAAACTTACCAGAAGTAAGCTTGGCTACTCTTTTAGGCACTGAGTAAGAAGAGTACAATGCCAAGGAATAAGAAAAGGATATATTACTTCATCAGATGAGCATTAAAAATTCACAGTTGAAGGTATCAGGATGCTAACCTAGAACAGATTGAGATTAATGACGAGTGGCTCTGGTATTGTATTGATCAGTGCCTGTGGCTGTTTAGTAGATAATAATACACACAACATTGATTAAGGCTAATGGCAAAATGTTTTAGATGTCAAAGCTGCAGTACTTTTCTTAAAACTCAAAAAAGCCTTTAATTAGGTATATGTCATGGAATATATGTATAAATACATACATACACATGCTTAAAATACTTAAGAACCACTGGCAAAGGCACTGATTTAGTAGTACAAAACAATTCAGGTTTATTACCGTTCCTTTACTACTATTTCGGAAAGCTGTCATGTAACTAGTAGAGGATATAGGAACTTCTACAATAAATTTTCCAGAACATTATATACATGGAAGACCAAGTGTTTTAACTCTTATTGTATAGAGACTTGAGGAAAGGAAGGGTATTGAAATGTCTATTTGTTACCTGAGAGATCTGTTTCACAGTTAGAATCTTTCTGGGGGAAAAAAATATAGATCTGAACTCAGTATTGACACAGTAGAAATTGCTGAAATGTTGAAGAAATTTAAGAAAGAAGGAGTAAAATAGGACGAGGGTATGAAAAAATAAACACCTTCACCATGTAAAGAATTAACTATAGTAACATTGCATATGCTTTAGCAAAATATCGTCAGGATTGTGAGACATAATTGTAACTTCCAGCAGTCACACCAATTACCTCAGAAATGAATATCAAATTTGTAGCACCTACCGGGAAGAAAAAACAGTGCTGTGCGAGCATACAAGCACGTTATGAATTTCCTAGGCATTGATGTCTATTCTATTTCTTCTTTGAGCAAATAGGCTCTTGATGTGGTCCTGGTTAGAGCAACAATTAAATGCTGGACCAGCACTACCATACACTGAGTTCTTTCACAGACTGTATCAAAGTGTGCAAGTAGATGAAAAGCTTTACTTCGCATGTAGAGGTATATTCTCCATGCAGAAGCTGTTTCCTAGTGTAAAATGTGGAACTGTAACATCCTTAACTGGGATGACTGAACTTTTGTTCAGTCATCTTTTACCATTCACAGAGATCCTGCAAGCAGGATATACAACTTAAATGTTCAAAGCAATTATTGATTGTCTCTTGTACGCAGCTGATAGCAAAATCATGCTACTAGCTTACCATTAATTTGGTCACTGGCACTGATGAGACACCTGGTGAGTCTCTGCTGGCCAGGCAGTCATCAGTCAGCTGCAGAAGTGCTGCCTCTTTGCTCTTTATGAACGGCTGATCCTCAACCTTGCTAAGTGCCCATCTCCTGATTCTCTGGGGTTTTTTTTCCTTAGGACTTTATTCCTGAAGAAACCTTGTCAGTCATTTTGTTTGGATTTTTTTTTTTTTTTACTTCCTTGAATCCTTGAATTGCTAACTGTCATTGTCTCAAGAAATTTAATTCTTTCTGTGTTGTTGCATTTCTTATCTTTCTTGGCTTTAACTTTTGTACTTTTTCACACCTCAGCAACAATTTTCTCTGACAGAAAGCCACCTAGCTGTGCTACACAAAATTGGCTGTTTGGTCACAGACAGATGAACTCCTTGGCTATGGGTTACAGGGCCTTACAAATTTATGCTTCCTTATCTGGTAATTTGTTCAAGGTCATGTGCAAAGCTCCATCTGGGTTGAGGACACATATATATTCCTGAAATGATCTCAGTGAGTTTGCAGCTTCCAGCCCCTAACTCCGCCCTCTTGCCTGTCAAAAATCCAGACAAATGTCTAATATACTATTTTGTGATCAGTGTAATCTAAGTTATAGGTGGATGAATAAAAATGTAATAAAGGATGTGTTTCTTTTGTGGTGGTTTTCCCTTTTTTTTTCCCATGCAGGACATAGAAATGCTAGATCTCAAAATGAAAATGACAGCATCAGCTCTTGTTATACCATTTTATTTCTTCTGTGTGTAACCATTGAATAAATCCTTATGCAAAAATATTACAAAATCTTTAGGCTAGTCAATTCTGTCCACTGAAATGAAGTAAAATGTTTTTATTTCTGCTGTGGAATGGTCACTGGGCTGTCTGACCAGTTCCCAAAATTTAAATGCCAATAAGAGGGAAGAAATAATGAAAAAGTAAAACTCGATACATTTTGATCATAAAAGATAGTGGTAAGGACTAGGGTAGAAAAGAACAGGCAATGTACCTGTTCATGCTGTGATGTCTATATCTGAACTGTCGCAACTGATGTCATCTACCCTGACCTCTGTAAGGCTTTTGACATGGTCCCATATAATATCTTTACTTCTGAATTGGAGAGATATGAGTTTGATGGATAAACTGTTAGATGGATAAGGAATTGGCTGGATGACCACATTCAAACAGTTACAGTCAATGGCTCAATGTGCAAGCAGAAACCAGTAACAAGGGGTGCTCCTCAAGGGTCCATACTGGGACCAATACTATTCAGTGTCTTCATCAATGACACAGTGGGATTGAGTGCACCCTCAGCAGATTTGTGGATGACACCAGTCTGAGTGGGGCAGCTGATACACTTGAGGGAAAGGAAGGGATGCCATCAGAGGGACCTTGACAAGAGTGGACATATGCAAACCTCATGAAATTTAAGAACACCGAGTGCAAGGTCCTGCACCTGGGTCAGGACAATCCTCAATATCAGTACATGTGACATGAAGGGATAGAGAGTTGCCCTGCAGAAAAGGACATGGGGATACCAGGGGATGAAAAACTGGACGTGAGCCGGCAATATGTGCTTGCAGCCCACAAAGCCAATCGTATCCTGGGCTGAATGTGAAGAAATGTGGCCAGCAGGTTGAGGGAGGTCATACTCCTCCTTCTACTCCACCTGGAATACTCCATCCAGCTCTGGGTTCTCCAGCACAAGAAGGACATGGGCCTGTCAGAGTGGGTCCAGGGGAGGGCCACAAGAAGGGTGAGAGGGCTGGAACACCTCTCCTGTGAAGAAAGGCTGAGTGACTTGGATTTGTTCAGCCCAGAGAAGATAAAGCTCTGGGGACACCTTATTGTGACCTTTCAATGATTAAAGAGGGCTTATAAGAAAGATGGAGAATTAATTTTTACCAGGGCTTGTAGTGACAGGACAAGGAGAAATGATTTTAAACCAAAAGAGTATTGGTTTAGATTGTATATAAGGAAGAATTTTTTTAATAATGCACATGGTAAGACACTCAAACAGGTTGCCCAGAGAAGTTGTGCATCTACAATTTCCCTGTCATTAGAAGTGTTCAAGGTAAGGCTGAGTGAGGCTTTGACCAATCTGGTCTAGTGAAAGATGTCCCTGCCCATGGTAGGGGTGTTGAACTAGATGACCTTTAAAGATCCCTTCCACCCCAAACCACTCTATGATGCTGTGATTCTAAATATCCCGGTTTCTCTTTGCTTACTGTAATTGAACTAAGTGCTTCACATGGAGATCTGCAATATAGCTGTCTAAAGTTGGGTGAATTGAATCCTATCCATGGTATTTTTAATGATTAAATGAATAGGTTTGATGTTGAAAAAAGACAGATTAGCAAGGGAATGGAAGAAAGAATTAACTATGGAATTCCTTTCAATACTTGAAAGCGGTGTTCAGGGAAGTGGGGAGTTGGCATGCATAATTGTTTCATTATTTCAGTTTTTTTCCCAAAGGAACTTATGGGAAAAGTATTCTCATTAAATAAAAAATGTTGCTGAAGTAATATAGCAAGACTGCAATGTTTTTATTTTAGAAAAGGGAAACAGGAGAGACTGAGTAGCACTTTGTTAACATTTAAAAAGGGGCAAAGGGGTCCAAGAAGGCTGGAGGCTCTTCAGGAAGGTAGTCTTGGAGGCACAGGAACAGGCTGCCCCCATGTGTCCTATGATGAACTGGTGGGGAAGATGACCAGCTTGGCTGAATAGGGAGCTTCTGCTGGTTCTCGGAGAAAAAAGGAGAGTTTACCATCTTTGGAACGAGGGGCAGGCAAATAAAAATGAGTATAGGGACTTAGTAAGGTCATATAGAAGGCACACCAGAAAGGCAACAGAACAGCTAGAACTTAATCTGGCCACTGTTGTAAAAGATTATAGAAAAGGTTTTTACAAATACAACAAAACAACAAAAAGAGAGCCAGGGAGAATCTCCACCCTGTACTGGATGCAGAGGGGAAGATTGTTGGCAAGGATGAGGAGAAGGCTGAGGTACTTAATGCCTTCTTCACCTCAGTCTTCAACTGCAAAACCAGTTATCCCCAGAGTTTTCACTCCCCTTCCAGAAGGAAGCAGTTAGTGACCTGCTACACCAGCTGAATAGTCACAAGTCTATGGTCCCAGGTGGGTTCTATCCGAGAGCGATGAGGGAGATGGCAGAGGAGCTTGCCAAGCCACTCTCCATCATTTATCAGCAGTCATGGTCAACAGGGGAGGTTGCAGACGACAGGAGGCTTGCCAATGTGACACACATCTACAAGAAGGGCCAGAAGGAGGATCCAGGCAACAACTATCAGCCTGACCCCAGTACCAGGAAAGATTACTGAACAATTCATCCTGAGTGCATTCACATGGCATGTGAAGGACAACCACGCCATCAGGCCCAGTCAACATGGGTTATGAAAGGCAAGTCCTGCTTGACCAACCTGATCTCCTTTATGACCAGGTGACCCTGCTGGTGCATAAAGGAAAAGCTGTGGGTGTCGTCTGTTTGGACTTCAGCAAGGCCTTTGACACAGATCTCACATCATTCTGCTAGAGAAGCTGGCAGCCCATGGCATTGAAAGGTGTACTATTTGCTGGGTTAAAAACTGTCTAGATAGCTGAGCCCCAAGAGTTGTGGTGAATGGCGTTAAATCCAGTTGGCAGCAGGTCTCAAGTGGGGTTCCTCACTCAGGGCTCAGTTTTGGGACCAGTCTTGTTTAATATCTTTATTGATGATCTGGACAAGGGGATTGAGCGCGCCCTCAGTAAGTTTGCAGACGACACCAAATTAAGTGGGAGCGTTGATCTGCTTAAAGCTCTGCAGAGAGATCTGGACAGGCTGGATTGATGGGCTGAAGCCAATGGTATGAGCTTCAACAAGTCCCAGTGCTGGCACTTGAGACACCACAACTCCAGGAAATGCTACAGGCTCGGGGAGGAGTGGCTGGAAAGCTGCCTGGCAGAAAAGGAACTGGGGGTCCTGGTGGACAGTCGGCTGAACATGAGCCAACAGTGTGCCCAGGTGGCCAAGAAGGCCGATGGCATCTTGGCCTGTATCAAGAATAGTGTGGAGAGCGGAAGGGAAGTGATTTTGCCCCTGTGCTCAGCACTGGTGAGGCCGCAGCTTGAGTACTGTGTTCAGTTTTGGGTGCCAGAGTATAGCCAGGACATTGAGGTGCTGGAGTGTATCCAGAGAAGGGCAACGAAGCTGGTGAGGGGTCTAGAGAACAAGTCTTATGAGGAGTGGCTGAGGGAATTGGGATTGTTTAGTCTGAGAAAATGAGGCTGAGAGGAGACCTTATTGCTCTCTACAGCTCCCTGAAAGGAGGTTGTAGCGAAATGGATATTGGTCCCTTTTCCCAAGTAACAAGCAAAAGAACAAGAAGGAAAGTCCTCGAGTTGTGCCAGGGTAGGTTTAGGATGGAAATTAGAAAAAATTCTTCACTGAAAGAGTTGTCAAACATTGGAACAGGCTGCCCAGGGAAGTGGTTGAATAACCATCCCTGGAGATAAGACATGTAGATGTAGTGCTTAGGGACATGGTTTAGTAGTGGGCTTGGGAATGTTAAGTTAATGGTTGGACTTCATGATCTTAAAGGTCTTTTCCAACCTAAATGATTCTATGATTCTATGAATACAAGATCCAAAAGTTTAGCTTTTAATAAAAAGAATGCTTGCGGATGTCATGGTTTGAGCTGGGCTGGCCACTAAATGATTGACGGATGTTCTCTTTAACCTCTCTCTCTTCAGAAGAGAGAGACAATGAGAGAGAGAGACCCATGAGTTGAAAACTAAAACTACTTTAATGAAATGTTGATAAGAAAAAGAAAAGCTAATAACATTAATTAGAAAATAATGAAATATATACAATGTATACATAACCAGTATCAAGCTCCCAGGATGATGACCATGTTCCTGGCAGGCACTGCAAAAGTCCCAGACTGGACCCAGCAACAGACAGGGCTGAATACCAGGTCTGGATTCAGGAAAGCATGGATTGGGATCAAAGGCAGATGAACATTCAGAGTCCTCCTCAGATGCTGGCTTTTGAAGAACGAAGCCGACCCTTTTGCTCCCTTAGCTTTTATACTGAGCATGAAGCAGATGGGATGGAATACCCTGTTTGTCAGTTTTGGGTCACCTGTCCTGTCCTCTCCTCACAGGTGTGACCCCTCTATGTTTTTCCGCTTCCTACCTTCCAACTTTGTACATAACAAAGTTAACAGACCTTGGTTGTTATAGCAATAAGTATAAGCGAAAGCCTCTCTGCATACCATACCTTGGTATTAACTATAAACATCAAACGTCTGCTAGAAGCAGATACTGTCTGAAAAATATAATATGCCATTAATTTCAGTTATTTAGAAGAGACTTAACTGAAAAATAAAATTACTGAAAGGAAAATTGGTTCTGTTTTACCTCAAATCTATCCCTTATTCCATATAATTTGTGGCATGCTCAGGTGGCTACTTTTTTAATATTCAAATATATACACGTATGTATACACAGATCCCTAATTTATGATTTATCTTTATAGACAAAAGTTTGTTAAGTTCATTTAGTTCATTTTCAGGTTTCTTTCTATCATAGCAGTCTCTCAGGGCAGGAAAGATGGTACGAAATTCAGCATGGTGTGTGCCCACACGTAGCCCACATTACCTCAAAGAGGTTGCTGGACACCACTTAATGAAGTGAGGTCCAGTTTCATCACCACTACACTATCTGAAGCCAGGAGTCAGATACTAATGCAATACTGCATTCTCCATACCAGGGTAACTGTGGCTGATGAGGTTAACTTCTTTCCTGTTCTATAAGTTAGGCCCTTCCTTCCATGTCCCAAACCGAGAAACAGTGATTAAAATGCCAGTTTCAGACTTAAATTAATTTTATATTATTTATCACTTAAGCAAAAGAAAACAAACATTGGATAGCATTATTGGAATCTCAGTGCAACCGTACAGATTAAAAAAGGGCATGTGGTATCTTACTCAAGTGATCCACGGGATGGTTCAGTTATCCTGGTTGGATATATAAGTTACTGATATTCTTCCATCTCACCAATTCTTTACTGTTTGACAACCATAGTTGTCAAAGCTTGCAAAACAATACAAAATAAAATACTGAAATATTGATTTTTCGTGAATTCTTTCCCTTTAAGTCTCGTTGCAGACATTCTTGAAGTTCATTAAGGTACATCATCAGCATTTTCAGATCTTGGGTGCATAATGTAGATACTAATTTTGTGTGTTCGGTTTTTATTTCAATACCATTCCTCTAAATGTCATTTCAGACAATATTTCTCAAAATTTCTCATTTCAGTAGGATTTTTTTGAGAAAACATAAAAAAACCCCACCAAATAAAAATATTGCCATATGAAGCAAGAACGAGATAACATTTAAAAATGTAAGTTATTAAAAACCTTGATTGCTGAGATAGAATTGAAAAAAAAAATCTTGGCCTGTTAAAAGTATGGCATTTATGTAGTATTAACTAATGAAGAAGCAAACATGATTCCTAAACATATCAGGACCTTTCATACGTTTCTTACGAAAAAATACTCAGATATCTCTGAACTAAACCATTTGGTTAGTTGTACATTTGTCAAAGTATTCTATATTGTTTAAGATAGCATAAGAGTTTTTGCACGGATAAACATCAAGTTGATGAAAATGTATTGCTCCTGGTTTTGTTTAGCCTTAAATTTCCTGGGCTGAGAACTGAAGCAGAAAAAACAAATACTGTAAAACTCATCCCTGACAAAACTATTTCTTGTGTTTGTCTTGTGTGGACCTTAATGTATCTGGAAGCGTAGTGGCTGTCCTTATCTGTCTGGACTTGACTCCACAATGAAGAATAGCAGAAGAGAGAAATTATTTTGTCTCCTGCTCATATTAGCTACACCTTGACTTTATTGTCTGTCTTTGGTAGTGTAGTGCACAGACATTACGGTGTCAAGTAATGTTGCTGTCAAGTTGGCTTAGAGCTCAGACTTGCTTTTTAATCTCAAACTTCCTGGTTGCCCACATTGCCTGCTTAGTAGCTCAAGTTCTGTCTCTGGTGTGGAGTGAGCTGGGGTTCACTGATCTGGGTCCATGCCTGAGCTTTCACAGTAAGCAACCAGACTATGGGTACAGGTAGCTGGAGCCATGGGAGTGTTGCCAGAACAGGCAGAGCAGCAGAAGGCAGTGGAGGCAAGCATGACATTGCGACTGTGGCCTGGGAGTGTGAATCATGCACAAAAATAGCAAGAGGTGCTCTGGAAGACCAGGGGATTTAACACATCCCACAAAGAAAACTTTTGAAAACACAGTTTTAATGAACTAGGAACAATATCTTTTTCCAGATTTGTGATCCTTGCCTCCTCACGCTGCTCCCCAGTTAGATCCAGAATAGTAATTTTCAGTCAGATTTAGCATTACCTTTTGAAGAAGTTATGTGAAGAGGATTCAGATAGGAGATTTTTCCATCGTCCCCAGACAGAAGTTCCCAGATATGGAAATCATACTGAACCACACTGAACCATCCACAACTTTAAAAAAATAAAACAGAAGATGATTTCTGTTTATGAATTTTCTGACTTTTATGATTTCAAGTAGGATAATTAATTTTTTAATTCTTATAGCACATTCGTCAAATGTTTTTATCTAAGTGTGATATTAGACATGTTATACAATATAAAAGTGAAAGAATCAAGTTTGGGTTTCAGGTTTTGAACAGCTCTAAATATAGGCTCTAATACATTTGTTATGTTTTTACATAAATTTTATATAGTAATTGAATTATCTGTGAATATTCTGTTAAACTGTGGGGAACTTACATGTATGTGTGCTTTGAAGACTCGTAACAAAGAAGTACTGGGGGTACCAGTGTGAGACAACATGTGACCGTGCCAACACCCTCACAGCCATAACATTTTTTCTTAGGAACTCCATCAATGATCACAATTTCTGGTTTATCACAGAACCATAAAATGATTTAGGTTGGAAAAGACCTTTAAGATCATTGAGTCCAAGCATAAACCTAACACTGAAAAGACCACCACTAAAAATGTCTCTGAGGGCCACGTCTATGTATCTTTTTAATACCACCAGGGATGGTAACTCAGATATGTTAGAAATATCCTGACTAATATCCACCAGATGACAACATAGATTACTCACATATTTAACACTTTCTTGAATTGAGGCCACGAGAATGAGATGACCAGAAACTGGATCTATGAAGAAAATATGTTTTATGTAAAAGGGAAGCCATTATGATGTGGCGTGACAATTTCATATGTTCAAATCCCTGCTGTCCAATTTATTAGAAAAAGAGTCTGTGAACGGTTTAGTATATTTATGTGTATCTAAATACCTCACTTATGTTCTCAAATCCTTGTTTGCTTTCATTGAGAGTACTTTCTTGCATGGGAGAAGTGTACTAAAATCAAACAAATATATGGTCTCAGAGTGACTCAGAAAAAGCAATTTTTCTTCATTTCAGTGCTGGTTGTTTATGAAATATGCATAAGGCACAAAATCTGCAGCTGCAGATGTACACATACTGAGGATCCTATGTCTGTTGGTTGAAATCAACAGTAGCAAGAATGATCAAAACCAGCAAATGGAAAACTTTCCCTTCAAAAACTCTTAATTTAAATCTTGGGTGAATATTCAAAGCAATATCCTTTTTGAGCTGTTACTGCTGAATGTCAAGTTTTTTGTAGGTTCTTTATGGACCAGCCACTGAAAATGAAGCTTTAGTAGCATCCTGTGACAAACAGTTGTGTTCACTGTGTGTTGAAACATTATCTAAATGTATCATCACCATGACTTCAATAGCTTCAGTGACTTTGTGGCTTTAATGGCTTTGGTGACTGAGAAAAGCAGAGCTGTTCTATCTGTGATATAAGCTGTGATGCTTTGCTTCCTAATTTGACGCAGTTTGTAGAAGAACCCCAAGCTTATTTATAATCAAAGCATGCAGATGCAGCTCTCCAGGTTTGCCAAGATTTATGGCATTCTTTGTTTATCAATATCATTCCATGATTACCTTGTACTGAATGTCGAGTTACAAGAAGGTCACTTCTCACTGCAACATCCTGGCTACTGTGCATTTGGAAGCTGACAGGTAAGAAGAAATGAGATCTAGGACATGCTGCATTATAAAATTTTATTGATAATTAATGTCATGATAGAGCTTAATGAGATTTACTACAAAAATTGTATGGCTATTTTTCAGACAGTTGAGTTTCTAAGCCTGTTCTAGTAATCTGAGGTTGAAAATGTATTTTATACATTTAATTACATAATTTGTTTAAGCAGTTGTCAAGGTGTCTAAAGCTTTTCATAAGGATATTTCCTACTACTGCCCTAATTCAATTTCCTTTCTGTTATTCAAGAAATTCTAATAAGATTAAGATGAGTTTAACCAGAATCTGAGCATTTAAGATGTTATTTTGCTGGAAATAAGAAGCAGACAAAGATGTTTTTACAAAGGAACAGAACAGAAGCCAGCAACTCTTGTCCACTTTTGTTGCTTTCTTACAACTCGATTTGGCTCCTCTTGTACACTGCAGTATGTTTTTCACCCAAGGGATCTGATTCTGAGCATATTCAAAACAGATGCCACTAAATCCATAGGCTACAATCATTCTGGCTTTGATGTGATGGTATGCATCTAAGGGGATGTTAGTTTTTCTAAAAAACTGGAATTAAATTGTGTCTGTAGTAAATTACTGCAATGTCAGTACTTGTGCCTTGGTCTTTTTTTCACTTTGTGTACTTTGGGTAAAGTTGACTATGGGGAGATCTTGTAGCATGCAAAGACTGCTGTATATAGGGAAAGTCTATGAAATGGCTAAATGTACCTAACGCTACTGTGGAAATCTGAGTGTGATATAGTCGACCCTTTTTGCACTGTGTTTTTAAAAAAAACAACCTATGATTAGCCAAATCTAATTTTATATGTGAAGGAATACCAGAAGCCAGACAATCCAATTGTAACAGCTATCTTTTCTGTTCCAAAAATCTCACATGGTCATATGGACTGAAAGTTGCAGTAATATGATTTTTCAAAAATGCCTGTAGGAAATATATGCCCAGTACACACTGAAGCATGAGAGCACCTAGCATCAGTTAAAGCCCCTGTGGAGGACTGGGAAGTCCCAAAGGCATTTTATTTCTCTTTTAAAATAACTGTTGCCCTATATCAGAATATCTTACACTAGAATTATAAGGCCAAAAAGCTTTTATCTTTATTTAGTTTTAAAAGAATTAAAGCAACTTGACAAGGTCTGGGAGCCCTACTATTAAGCTGAACAATATTAAGCTGAACTCGATTCTGCCCAAACTCTTTTCTTCACATCTTAAATAGACAGAATAATAAATTCTGATGGAGTTACAGTGTATGAGATTGACTTTAATTTTCTCAAGTGTTTGATATCTTTCATTTGCTGAAATAGTTGCACAGAGCTGCAAGGGACTTTTAATCAAGTATTGGCTATCTGCAATTTTCTCTGTAGGCTACCAAATGGATCAAAACATTTCTGCCCATGAAAGGAATTAGGACCTGAAAGACTCAATATTATGAATAAAATGTGTCATAGGGTGATCAAGGGTGGCACCATGCCATCGTTTTGTCTAATAGCAGTTTATTCTCAGATCTGTCAAGAAGTGAAACAGCGCCTAGAAACAACAATCAATGAGACACTATTTCCAGGTTTAAGGAGGTATTTTGCTTACTGTTGTGACATCTGGCGCTGCTACTAGAAATGATAGTTCTTGGCAAGTGATTCAGCAGATTTCTTTGTAACATACAAAGGTTTCTGCAGAATACTATCCTGAGTTGTATTAGGTTTCTGACATGGCTTGTGAAACTTGCTTCTTCACAAAAGGCCAGATGAGGCATTCCCAAAACTGGTTGTTCATGAGGGACCAAAACACACCTAGGGTCTAACTCAGGTAATCTGCCACGTCTGTAGTCCATCAGTCTTTGCCTGCATTACTGTACTGAGATTAATTTTGGGTTGTATTACTGGAAATACAGCACATGACAATTCAAAAGTGGTTCATCCTGTGATATTTCGTGACTGTATTCCCCTTTCATATGTCTGTAGCAAAACACTCCCTGTCCTAGATGCATTTCAACTTCGAGGTAGATGAGGACTTAGCTCTTTCAGTCAACTGTTAACAGAATGGAATTACAATTGCAAAAATTAAACTCTTTTAAAAATATTGTATTCAATCTAAATTACAAAGAACTTTTACTTTGATTTTATCCATTCAATGCCCCAAATATTTTAACTAAAACTTTTATAAATATACTCTATAAAGTGTATTATCTTGTTCAATAAATATTTCTTTTAAAAACATGTACTTTTAAAATTTTGGTCTGGATAAAGTAATTGTGGGGGGTTTTTTTATTAATTTCTATTTAGTTCCTTATTTTTTGCATTAGATCTATAAATACAAAACTACCATTAAATGTATTTTACATGCTAAATTACAAATTATATCTATTGAATATGTATACAACTGTCTGTGTATAAAAAAAATAAAAATAATACCGAACATATTTTTTAAAACTGAGAAAAGAGCAATTAGAAATACCGTAAGTTTTGCAGTACTTTAAAGGACTAATGATTTACCCATTTCCAATTGTACTGAATCTTACTTAGCTTACTGGTGTAGGTTGTTCTGTTGGAGTTAAGAAAAATAATAATGAAAAAGAATCCTGACATTTTAGTGATAACATTTATTGAAAGCTTGTCGTCTTCTCTAACCATCTTTCTTCTATAGGTTAAGATCCCAGCCACCTGGGCATACCAGTTGCCACCCTTTTGGCAAAGTGTCAATAGTTTCTGATCATTCACTTCTGATAAATGTAGCTCAGGCATGTTAATATTTCTCAGTAATAACTTGACTAAGTAGTTTAATGGGTCTCCTGTTACTTCTTCTTTTTTACCTACAGCTAAAAGTTATGACTTAACTGGACTAATTTCCTGGCCAAAACCTTGCCTTAAATAGTTTCCTCAAAATTATAAGTGTAGCTCTATGGTCTCCTCTAGAAAGAACAAAGCATGCTTTTTAGCTCTAATAGTGTGATGGAGTTTTCAAATCTTAGTAAATACGGGCTTTGATATTTGTTTTTATGTTAGTTAAAATTCCACAAACCAAAACATAATTTTTTAAAAAATGAAAATATGCTATTCTGAAAGAAAGTTTGGCATGCATCATCTCAATGAAATTTGAATTTCTAACTCAATATTTTTTCAATAGAAGTGCATTGGAAATAGTAGCAGGCTGTCATATTAAATTCTGTCACAATCATATATCATCACACTAAATTGGCAGAATTTCTTCAATCAGAATAGGAAGGCTTCCCTGGACAATCAATATAAAAGATTTATCATTAACTGTGTTACAGGGTTTAATTTACAAATAGTTCAAACACATCTTTCCAATACAAATCACACACTACTCGCTTTGCAATGAGACAGTTGGAAGCCTGGTGTCCTGAACATGAGAATGAGTACTAATTTGAAGAACCATTGTTTTCAGTATTCTAATGTTAGCATGGATTTCTTTTATTAAAATATCCATAACGTATTGCCCAAGCTGTATCTTTTTTCATATGGCTTGGTTAGGTAAGTAATAAAAGGAATATAAAAAAGCTTAAAATTGGAAATTTTTTTGGCAAGATATTCTGGAGAAAGACATGATAGAGAAAATATCAAGGGTCAGAGGAAATTAAAAGGACCCAACAGTTATTATTTGCACTGAAGTTTTAGAAATAATGAAGTTTTAAAAAAAACCCATTCATGGTTTGTTATCCTGGTGCATAATCTTTGACACTGTAGAGCTGGCAACAATGCATAAATAAACAAAACTTTATTCAAGATCAGAACAAAGCCTCGACAGTATATAAAAAGTTTTCTCAATGTTTTTTGCATTTATAGCTCTGATACCAATTCAGTTCAGGGAAGAAGCGATCTCTATTCACTGGATATATTTATAAGAAATTGTTGCAGTCCTCAGAAGATTAGCATATAGGGGAGACATATAGATTCTTCCTATGGTGTTTTAGTTGACCTCCTGTGTCATGTTTTTCCCTATCCATCTCACGTATGATTTTGAAAAGGAGTCTAGATAAATTAAGATTTTCAGAAAATGCTAACTTTCAATCAGTTATCGGCTGCTACCATGGATTACATTTTCCTAGTTTCATTTGATAGTACACATCTAATTCGCTCAAGGACAGGCCATGGATAACAGACACTAAGAAAGTAGGTCCTTTAGTATTGAACAACATTCAGAAAACAGGATTTAGTAAAAATTACATAAGCAAAGATCTTCTCCCTAATGTGAACTTAATCTTACAAAAAAGCATCAAAATAGTTGTACACCCAAGAAAAGGAGGACAGACAAATCACTTCAGCACTGTTTTTGTCACAGCAGTTTAAAACCTTATAAAGAATTTCCTTTGTGCACACAGTTGAATGCTCAGTCCAGCCTACACCTGCAGTAGCAAGGCTGCAGAGTGAAAAGGGACAAAAGGTGAAGAGATGTGAAAGCAAGGCTTGCAGTAGGACTTTGCTGAGCATCCTGTGGTAAGTAACGATACAGAAGGATTGCACTTATGGGGATTTTTTGTATGTTACATAATGTCACTAGAATGGCGGGGAGACATTTTTATCTCTCAGAGGCATTTTTAACTCTTCTTTTTCCCTTAGGCATCTTCTAAATACTGTTTCTACCGTGTACTTGCCAAACCTGTGCAACTGTTCTTCGTGGACTGCAACGGCAGCTATCAACTTGAATCAGGCATATTTCTTTCAATTGGATTCTGGTTTCTTACCCTGCCTTTGCTACAGATCACAGAAAATAAGAGATGGACTCACAAATGGACACAATCTCCCTGCCCTAAGCTAGTGTGATCCCCTGGGCATCATACATCTTCAATTTGATTTAGACTGTGTTCAGTATCCATTGATGTTTGCATAATTCTGCAGTTCCAAAGACTGAACATTTGCAGTCTTTATCAATTAGCATGGACTAAAGTTGCAGCAGGAATAAACTGTCTAAATTCCAGAAAATGAACACACCATCCATGGAATCAATAGGGTAAAATTTATGGGGATAGATAATATATTTCACTTCATTTTAATAAAGGCTATTTTTTCTGCTCATGTTCTTTGCCTTATTTTTACCCCTACAGAAAGTAGATTCCTTTCCTTTCTTGGTGACGTGTATGTTTCTGAAATGGGGAAGAATGTTATTAGAATTTGTCCCTTCTTTGTTCAGCCTCCAGCCCATTCTGCAACCCTTTGTGCTTTGATTAGCTTGATTGAGGTGACTAAGGGCCTTATGATTTGCCTCTCCAGTTTTACTCTCCATGTGAACACAGACATAGAGAAATAAAGAACAGAGAACTTGAGACCAATTCCCACAACCCAAATTCAAACTTCTACCTACACCGCAGGGCAGAAAATGAGTGATGGTGAGACTGAGCATTTCTGAATCTTTTCAGGCTTTCTTTCAGTGCACTCCAGAAACACAGGTATTTTCAGAGTACAGAAGAAGAAAGCTAGATTGTTCTGGCTTTGTTCATTCAATATCCATTTTTTTTTATGATGAAAGAGATTATTGAAGAAATCTGTGATGTGTCAATGCACAGCAAAATTGCACTGAACTCAAGGATGAATGTGCACAAACCATGCATCTCCTTTTTCCATTGTAACATTTATATATTATTTATGTCTACACTGAGAAAAAAATTTCAATATTAATACAGTCCTTTTAAATGTCACTTAACAGTATTTCAGCATCTACTTTCCTGCTGTAGGCCAGTAGCAGCAAGTTTTTATATATTCTCAGTCAGAAAGAGAACAATAACTAGATGACTTTCTGATCTTAGCATAGCATATTGTCATTATATTCTCTTGTGATCAAATATAAAGATAAAAATTTGAATGTGAAGAAGCCTTGGACTTTCCTAGGGAGAAATAACAATACAAACCATAATTATGTATCTGCCTTCACATTTTTGGCTTTTGGGCAAAGCAAGAATCTCAGAAAGAAAGCACCCCTTCCTTTTAATTTATTTCACTATGAAAAACACTTACCATTTTGTTGACTGCTGACAATGCAGTCCGGTATAAGCATATTCAAAACATTTTGCTTAGGGAACAATGGTGTACCAGACTAAATATGATCCTGTGCTGAAATATTTATCTTTTTTCCAAATCTGATAATGATCAAACTGTGAGGTTGTCTAAGCCTGCTATACTGAAACAGCCAACAAGTTGCAAGACCATGAATTTAAGCTCTGAACAAAGCATCAAATATGGAATACATAAATGTAAACATAGCAATTAGGAAATGGCATCTAAGAAATTTCTAGGCCCTTCAGCTGCACCTGTTGCCTCTGTTAGGACAGTGGCAGTGATTTTACAATGCCTTGTAGAACCTCTACTCCTGTATCAATCAATGGACAATAAAGAATTAAAGGTTCATCCCTTCTCCATGTTCACAGTAGAATTAAGACCACCTATATCTCTATTTACTTCTTTGAGGCCAGATGGAGTAGCTCGGTGGCTTGAATAAGAATTTCTTATACAGCTGCATGAATACTTAATTTTTTTGATCCCTGACCAAACTGAAAAAAATTCACCATTCTTGTTTCACATCAAATATTTTTTTCTTGCTTGGGAAAACATTAAAACATAGCTGGGGGTTTGATCTAGGTAGCTCATACCACCTACACCAACCTTTTTTCTACTTAAAAGTTTTTTAAAGCCTTTGTTACTACTATAAAATAAATAAACTTTAAATTAGATGCTTTTCATTAAAAAAATGAAATATCTTGACTTTCAAAGCAACTTCCTTAAACAGTTTAATCTGTCACTAAATTCAGCATACCTCAGTCAGCTTTAAGTTTTTGAAATCCTGAATTTGCTTTTTTCTTAACTCTTGTTCATAATCCTTTATGCAACACTCTGAGGACCATAAAGCTTTCAGTAGACATGTTTAGATTGTGAATGACCTAGTTACAGGAGGGATAATTAGCTGACCAGAACCTGGATAGAAAACAGAGTGCGTGAGAATCGGAAGTGAGCACCTTAGATAGAGAAAAAGGCAGTACAACAATTTTCTCCATTATGCAATACTCTTTTCAGGTCCACCAAAGCATTTTGGCACAAAATTAGAAATCGAAATTAAACTTCCTACAGACTATTTGGGCTTAATTTTAACTTCAGTTCCTTCTTTGAAGGCCTTCCTTACCAACATTGGTCCAGCAATCACACTGGCATCTCTCAGGGAAACCTTTCAGCAGAACTGCCAGCTTTCATCAATCATGTCTTTACCATCCTCCTTAGACCTATTTTTCTGTAGAACAGCTGACAGGTAAATTCCCCTACTAACTCCTTTACCTCTCCTATTACTTTATTAGGCAAATTTCTCAACTGCCCCTGTCTACTCTAGCCTTCTAACTTTGTCTATCCTAGTACTATCCCAAATCCCTATGCATTTCTCAGATGATCCTAGCTATCTACTTCCCTTAGAGAGCTCCTACAGACATTGAAATTATACACCTGCTGCTACTCCCCATTTGTCAGGCTAATACCTACATAATTTGGACTTGTCCTATCACAGCTCAGCTGTCTTATTTTAAATAAAAGAGACAGATACAGGAAAGTGTATAATGTCACAGAAATGCTTTAAGAGCAGGACAAAATAGATTTAAATTAAACTTGAAGAAGGCTAGATTGAAAAAAAAAAAAGCCACAGTGTTAAAGATAGTGATATTTTAAGTGGGAAATATAGCATTTAGCAGCCTAAAAGAAGCATATAGAGGAACTACGCTTATTTTTGATATTTCACCTGTGATGTTTTCTGAATATATCAGGAAATGTAACTGTGCAGGTCAGCTGTTTGTGACCATATATTTTTCTTTTCTCTTTCCATTTGAATGGTTAGATTATTTCTTTTATATAATTTTTACCTCCTTTGTATTTTTTTTTATTGTTACTGAAAATATAAGTAAAGTGCATCCAACACCCATGAAAATCTCTTCCTGGTAGGTACTGTCACATATGACATTGTCCATTATACTTTGCAAAGTTGACACAAAGCTCCCTAGTGTCTGTTTAGATGATGTAATTGAATTAATTACTTGTAGCATGATGCTCATGAGCAGGATATAAACTAACAAATGTCAAACCTTTGCCAGGAGACAATAAGACAGTATTGGTAAAGAGAGAGTTTGCATTATACCCAGTGGCAAATCTGGGAATAATCTTCATATTTCATGTCAAATTTGTCTTTTCATCTCTCAAAATTCAGTATATACTGTGATGGTTGAACTGATATAAAATTTCAAAGGTTACTAATGATAATAACAACTGTAAAGACATATGAGCCAATAAGTAATTTCTCGATTCATATGTTTCTCTTTTACGTGTTCATTCTTTTTTCCCCCTCAGTGCTTGTTACTCACAAGGTGGATGCAATTGGAATATCCACCAGGATAATTCCATCAAGTGTCTTAAGATGACATTAGGTACCCAAACCAACATCATCCGAGAGTCAAAGTAAGAACTACTTTGGATTCTAATATTATCAAAATAGTTGGATCTTATCTTACTAGCAGATCAGCATAAATAAATGAAGGAAAAAAAGAAGGCAGATCCCTCTATCATGCAGACTGTATTTAACTAGATGTGCAAAATATGTTTCAGTCTTATGTTTTCCTCAGAGATATTCAGAGGAAACAGAAGGAAAAAAAGAAGAAAGCTTTTTCTTGTCACATATTCTAGCCTAAAACTACTCTTCAGCTTATGTTTCAAAGAATCATAGAATCATAAAATCATCAAATCATGGAGTGGTTTGGGTTGGAAGAGAACTTAAAGATCATCTAGTCCAAGTTCCCTGACATGGGTGGGGAACTCTGTCAGTAGACCAGGTTTCTCAAAGCCAAGTGGATCTCTAGCCACTTTATTAAAACCGAACTATAGGCCCAGAGAAAAAGAAGAATTATGAGAGGTGGTCCAACCATAGGCCATAAGAAATGTTTCTGCAAGTTGCTCTCCTATGTACTTGTTTCTGATCACTATAATTTATGTTATTCAATAGAACTAGTTAAATATTACTATTAAAAATTGCTTCATTGTTTCTAATATTTCCCTTTTAGAACTAGACTGTAAACCCATTATGTGTATATAAGATCATTTACTATTTTTTAGTAATCCTATTGGAAAAGTTACATGTCTGAATAACTGTCAGCTGCTAAGAATAAGAACTTCCTATCTCAGAATTTCGAAGTGATACATATTTTTTAATTTGTTTTTAATAACGCAGGAATTAAGCCAAAGTAATGTTCACTATAAATGGGAATTTCTGAACTTTTAAGTGAAAAGATGAATAGAATATATAAAAAAAAATAAGGCTTGAATTTGGCCTTTTTGTATACACATCATGTAATATCTGCCACTTCTAACATGCTTCAAGAACGGGAGGGAAGAAGCAAATCAAACCAAATCAAAATGCAACTGTACTATGTTCAGGAAAAGAAGCTAAAAAGACAAAACATTGCAACTATATGGAAAAGCATCTTGATTTCCAAAGAAACTAAGAACTAAATAAAGGAAGAAAAGTAACATATTCTTCTGAATATGTAACGATGAAAAAATATTTTTTTAAAAGTTCTTGTTTATTTTTGATCGAAAAATCTTGCCTTAAAATTTAAGATCTTTCAGTTTGCAGGATCTGTTCATTATTTTCTTTTAAAATTACTAGTTTACCGGTTATTGTATGATTGTCGCAGACAGCTATTTTAATGTTGCAAAACACTAGGGAAATCTCTCCCTCAAAATGGTTAAGTATCTCAGCTCAACCCCTATCACACAAACGTATAATATGAGGCTTACAAAGTTATCGGACAGTAGAGGCAGAATAGCTAATTTCAGTTCCCATTAAAATATCGCATTAGGTAAATTGTCAGAGAACTGTGTGTTCCAATAGTAGAAATGTGTATCCAGCTGCTTTCAGAGATACTTCAATTATTTTATCAAGAAAACCTCATGGTCATTGGTACATGTCCACAGAGCAAAGAACTAGTTAAATTATTTTGCTAGATGATTTGCATTAGGTCTCTGGATTTTAAGCTTTTTATGAATATATCCAATTTTGTGGAAGAATTCCCTCAGGAAGTCCCTGATGGCACTTAATTTGGCCTTCTTCAATGTCAAATATGCTATGAGCAAGCTTCTTCATAGTGGAAGATGAGAAATACTTAATATACTGTGAAATATTTGATTCGCGCACCATCCCATGAATTTTGCTGTCTTTAAGAGGTGAATTGTACTCTCAGAAGTCTTTCTTGGTTTTTAGTTCCTCTGTGGTTGTAGAGAGAACTTTTGAGCAAAGATAATAGTTCTTACTTTTACTACCCAGTGTTTACTATGTAAACACAGCAAATAAAACTAACAGATTGTACACAGCATAAATATTACAATAATTTCTTACAAGTTGCAAAGGCTGGTCTTTATTTCTAGTTATAAATTCTTCTATACCAAATAAAAGTGTGTATGCAATAATATTACCCCCCCCAAATGTTATTAAAAATATGCCATGTTATTGAAGCTTCCTAGACACTATTAAAATATTGAAAGCTAAACCTATCAGACTTCTTTCCCATCAGATGTATTTCCTAAATTGTTCACCACTATAATATGTGTGCCACACTCTTTCTTCCCTACCTCTGTATATCTCACTTTGTTCCCCAATAAAATAAATTCAAAGAGAGATTTCCCTTTTCTCCTCATTTTTTCTATTTTTTATAGATTCCTGAGATTCTGTTTTGGTGTCTTTAAAGACTATTTATCATAAAGGAACCTGTTAGTTTTGAGTAACTGAGCTATTCAAATCTTTCTTACTAGTTCTGCAGACATAACATCTTTCATTTAAAACTGTTTAAATGGATTTGTGGCTAATCATGATACCATGACATTGATTCGATTTTCCACATCATAGCTTAGACCTATGCAATGCACGTGCTAGAAGATATGACTAAAAGTCACAGGAAGTGAGTGCAAAGGGCAGAGAAGCAAGCAAAATATCCTGAATAAATCTCCTTTTTGTCTCTTGTTTGGAAGTTTGATTCCCAAAGGTGACTATTCTTCCTCACCTTCAACTTTGTCAGGAAGCATGCAGCAAACTCCTGCACCAATATCATGTAAATAGATTTTTGTTCTTATGCAGCACTCCAGGTAAGCAGAATGCTCTCTCTGAGAGCAGAATGATTGATCCTCCTTTTCTGAAGTAACATGACCAATCCTTTGGCAGTCCAGTCCTTTGGCAACTTCTATTAAAGTTATCCATTCCTGCCACTGAAGTAAAATATCTCCTTCCATAGTAGTAGGAAGTCATGTTCCTGCATTTTCACAAGTAACCTCAGAGTAATGTGTTCCTCAATTTTTCAAATGCATAGTGTGAGGAAGCTGTAAATGTCTGGTTTTCAGAGAGCAGATACTCAATCTTTCCCTCTAAACTTTTTCATGTTTGGCTACCTCAAATCACCAGTCACTTTTGAGAAGGTAGGCTGGAGTCTTGAGAATATGAGATCAGAATATTCAAAGACAGCTAATTATTACCTCACTAGAAAGAGTCCATTGCAAAGCAAATATTTTTTACTACTCTGTGGTAATGAGCAGACAGATTAGTTGGAAGATCAGCTATGACAGCCATGTACTTCTAAGAATCCTCTATCAAGATGTTTCAAGGTGAAACAGCAGTGCAGCTCACAAAATAATGTTGACCACCACCTTGCTTAAGCCCAACTGTTCCTTCTGTCTTACTTTAGAGTCATTACAGGAACAAACTCCTGCAGCAGCATGATTGTTTCTGATGAGAAAGAACTGTAGTGCCTGAGGTTCAAAGCACTAGATAGATAGATTGAAAGATAAAAAAATAAATAAGTAAAAGCACAGGATTTTTTTAAAAAAATCCAATCCTGGTCTTTGGAATTCTCTCTCCTCTTCAGATCAAATATGTCTTCATTCATACCATGAAAACTAAGAGATAGTAATCAAATGGGCAAAGATGCATATAAATATATACACATGTGTATATATATAGGCCTATAATTACATTATGACCCAAAGATTTCAACAACAAATGATTCTACAAAGTGTCAGGAACTTTAAAGTTTAAACTATAAAGACACATGTTCTTGAGTTATTTCCATCAGTCTTCTGATGGAATGGAGAAGAAATACATGTTTATCAATGCTGACAGTAATTATCCAGGAAAAGAAAATGATAACCTTTATCATGTCAAGCTGCTTAAACTTAAAATATACAGTTTCTGAGGTGCTGTCAAGTACAGTTAACTAATAAGAGCTCTGCCGGAATGCAGTGACAGTGTGCTGACAAGCTCCAAGTCTGTGCAAGATCAAGGCGAATTAGAACCTTGTACCAATTATGTTGGATATACAACAGTCTCCTACAACTGTCATGTTTGCAGAAAGAGGAGTGAGAATGAGGAGAGATACCTTAATGAGACATAAGGTACCATGGTCTCTGGTGCTCTAAACTGGGCATGTGTTATAGATACTGCTGAGGATGGAGAATCACTTCTACCTTCATCCTTCATGAGGTGCCGTATATTTGACTGGCTGCATAGCTTGTCTCAAGGTGTGCTAGCTCAGATCGGTTTTAGAGCTGACAGAAAACAGAGTGATGTTACTTGGTGCAAAGGAATCTATCACAAAATTGAGTATGAATGCAGACTGGCATGACATGAATCATTCTTTACACAACAAATAAATAACAAGAGTGAAAAATGAACCCAGCGTGTTTCCTAGCAGTCATCTGGCAGCGTAATAGGAAAACATTGTAAATATTTACAGTTATAGTCTTTGGCAGTGAAATTGTACTAGGTATTACTAACAATATTCAATTTAGCAGGTCAGACAGTTGCAGTTATTAATCTGGAAATATTGACAAAAATGATAAAAGAAAAAGGCTGTCTATGAAAACTTTGAAAAGTTCAGTATTATCTAATACTCTTAAGTTTTTAGTCTTGGCATGAATTTTTTATTAATTCCATTTTTCACAGAAACAATTGAAATTCTTTAGGGTTGACATATTAAACTTCTAAATATTTCAAGAGAAATATTAACCTTGAGTTAAAAAGTTATTTTAATATCAAAATAAATACTTTGACTAATGCTACAACTAATAAATTGTATTGCCAAAACCTTCCTGGATTAAATGCACATAAACCCCAAAGCTATTTGTGTATAGAAATAGATTAAGCTTTTGAATAGCTTACCTAACATAGTGAAATTGAAATAAAGAGGAGGTGAACTAGTGCAAGATATTACTCCTGTTCCCCAACTCTCAAAAGTAAAGTAACCAGAAAATAAAATATTTTCTAATTCCAAGCAAAAGTTCATGGAGATAAATGGTCTCCTCTTCTTTATCTATGAGTTAACCCCCTCCACCCTATTTCTTCATTGCAATCAACTGCTGACATTTGAAAATAGCGTAAAACAGTCCCAACCTGGAAAAACACTGATTAAAAAATATTTCCCAAATCTAACCATAATTCTTTAAGGAATTTACAGTCCAAGAACATTCCTGATACTCTTTTCCCAGTTATTATTTCTTCTACCTTCTTTTCTAAGAGAGGCTTATACTTTGGAGAGAAAATATTTATTGGTTGAAATATAAGAATAAGCATTAGAAATACTAGACAAAAATACATTTTCACTTTCTGAGTTCACCAGCAAGAAATTATACTGTCATTTGGTAAGTTGTATAGTACTACTTCTGTTGTAGTTTAGTAATAGTAATATAAACATGGATTTAATATTCTGTTGCCTTGGATATCTCACAGTGGTTTCATTCCAATTTTTTTGTAGAAGATTTAAGATATTTCTTTTAACAAATCTCTACCCAGGCAAGCACCTGGACGGTATATTGCCCAGGCACAAATGATATTTCCTTATTCTATTCTTAGAATTATCTTAAATGATTCTAAAATTTATTCTAAAATGATAAAAATACCATGGAAAATTATCTTTCACTGACCAGGTATAATAACTTGGAAAGATAAAGAATTATGTATGCATTCAACATGACAAAGAAAATTCTCTTAATGGTGCTTTGCAGGATTTAGGAAACCAATCCCTGTTAAAAAGTTGTTCTCATTTCTTTCATTTTTGATCAAATCCATTCTTGGAATGTTTCCTTAAGTAGGTGCCTCTGGTAAACCTGGATATTGATCAAAATTTTTTCCACTGAGGAAGAAGAAGATAGGAAGGAAGTTGAAGACACTGCAATGTTATGCTCCAGGTGCTAGCTAAAAACAAGAACAGTATATTTCTTCTTGGCAATAGCACAGCAAAGATAAGCCAGCTTACTAGGGAAAACCCATCTGTGAACTCCTCTCTCACATCCATGAGTACAAAAGAGCAAGCATCTGAAGGCAGAACACTAAAGTTGTTTCTTAACTCTGTGGGAGAACTCAATGCAGATGCTAGTGAGGCTGTGATGTGAATCTAAAGAGTTTAAAAGCTTCTGAGTTATTTGGCTTTTACATTTCATATACTAGGTGAAAAATAATGGAGCAGAGATATTAAGTAGACAAAAATCAGCTGGTCTATTGACTAAATTTAGCTGATAAATCAGATTGTATCTAGATGTTACATTCTCAACTCAGTTGTCATATTCTGTGACATTCTTTGAGTTGCAATTAAGCTTAGAACCTGACTGAAGATCTCAGACTGGATCTGATCACTGTAGTAGCTTCCTCGAGGAAAAAAACCCACCTCGCTCCCTGCAAAAAGACCAACATCAAAACCCAAAAACAAACCTAAGCCAAAAAAAACCACAACAGGGGACCAAATTCAAAATGAGTATTATTGTGATACACAGAACTTCAAGGCTGGAAAGTTACAGCCTTGCCTTTAGGAACAGCATTCACAGGCTGATCTGACTGCACATTCCTCAGGCAGCTGATGGTACTAGTGCTTGGGTCTATGAGATTGCATTTACACCATTGCTGCAGTGAAAAAGCCAATCCACAAAAAAATCACTAGAGAGGTACTGCTTTCTGTGTCAGGTCTGTACTGATGGTGATCAAAGCTTCTGCATGACAGCTAATTCAGCCAAAGTACTGAATATGAGATCTGCCTGCTCAGAAACACAGACTGTGCTGACTTAGAAGATTCATCTTCCCATGCTCTTTTTATATTATGCGCTTTTGCTTTCTTTTAGATAGTCCATTTTAAAATTCTTCTCATAGTATAGCTCCTGTTTGCATTTCACGTCATAGGTTGGCTTTACTAATGAAGTGGTACATCTAAGCTCTGGATCTGACTCATCTCAACTATAGAGGACACAATGAATCTTAATGTTGGATGGCTAAATTTAAAAAGATTGTTGCAAATGAGTATATGTCTACTCTTCCTTGCCTTCTGTTGTCCATGGGTGTCACACCCTCCAGAGGTGTCTCCATTTTAACATTTTATGTGGTGAAATGAGTCAACCCTGAGAAAACTAATAAACATGCCCAGGAGTGAAAATTAAAGATGTAGAATTTTTGAGCTGGTCTATAATTTTTAACAGGGAATAAAGTTCATAATCTTCATGTCACTGAAGGCAGTATTTGACAATAAGGGGTGAATATATGCAGAGGACTTAAACCTCACCATGCCTAACTTAGAGATCCTGTTTCAGAAGGTAGAATATAAACTCCAGTGCATGGGGAGAGATGAGTCAAAGAATAGAATTCAGGTAAGTGCTGAACCGATCAACATCAGTGGGTTGCTGATAACTCCTGGGAAAAGCTGAAGAGACAAGAGGAGCATTCATATCCTAGCTGAAAGGGTGTTTGGTGACAAACCTTCTCACAAAAGGCTGGAGGAGGGAGAGGTGATTATGGTGATCTTACATTTTGTATGATGCTTACACTTAATCACTTGACCTTGTGTAATGGGATATAGAACAATTATCTGGCAATTTCTAGTCTGAGTAGTGTATTCCAGAGCAGAAATGTAAACTGAAGTCTCCTATATCCCAGGTTGTATTGGGATATAAAAAACAGTTGTCACTGACTTTTCTTCTTGTCGATGTCTGCGTGGAAGTAGGTGTGCTCAGACCATACCTATTAGTTCAGACGTTAGAGGTGAATTAGGCAGAAGAGATGCCTAGTTTGTGAATAACAGACAGGATTGATGCATGTGTTGGGTGCTGAATTTGTCAGATTTAAGAAGAGACATCACACATCAATACTGAGAGGAAGAGCCTAGTGAAAACGTAGGTTGTGGTGAAATCAGGAGCTTATAGTGTTAAACATCAGATTAATGAGGATACAGTAATTTCTAGTGTTTATATTTTGAATGTACAATAATGCAGCTACAGATGTGAATATTTCACTAAATTTTATATTAATTCTTAGCCCATAACAAAAAAAAAATTAAGACTTTGAAAAAATCTTGAGTCTTAATACAGTCATTTGCATAGAAGACTTTTCAGCCATAGAATGTTTGCAGACAAAGGTGGCTAATGAAGCTGTTGTCTTGGTAACTTTGTTGTAGCTGTTATTGCTACTTGTTAAATGTGATTTTTAAAATAAAGACTTCATCCTTTGCACAGACATGAACCTTCTGTGGAATGACACAGTAACAAGACAAGCAAACCTACAGCTCCATTGTTGGGGAAAAAAATGAAAAGACCCCTTCTATGCATTAAGAGAAACAGCAAGAAATTATACAAATTAATTTTTTAAAAAAGGTGAGATCATATGGGCTAAAAATCAAATGGGCAAAAAATTACAGGCAAATAAAAACTTTGTGACAATGTATTTAAAGGAAATTCATGTATCTGACATCTTAATTTTTAGTAATGTAAATAATTAGTTAAATTTAAATAATTTTTTTTCCTAGTAGTTTTACTTCAAGTAAATAGAAGGAAAGGTAGAACTATAGGTGCCAGGTGATACTGTTCAGAAGTGAGAAAGCAAAAATGGGCTGTTGTTCACACTAAAAGTTTATTTAGCTCAGTATCATGACTCTCTGACAATGGTCCACAGTGGAAGTTTAGGAAAAAATATAAGCACAAATATGCAGTAATAGTTCCCCAGACTACTCCCCTAGTCTCAAACAAATTGCAGTTCAGGGACTTTCTCACTCAATGGGGATGTTTTCATACTCAATAGGCCACCACAGATCTTTTTCTGTGATTTAAGCCAAGTACTTCTTGAGCCCCTGTGGATTTTTAGCATACAGTCTTTAGCAAGGAGCTCCACAGCTTAATGAAGAACAGCTTCCTTCTCTTTCTTTTGAACCAGCACCTTGACCTTTTTTTACCACCGCTTAGTTCCTGTACTTAATAGGACTGTAACCAACCATCAGCTGTTTGCCTTCTTTATATCTCTTTGTATTTTATAGATAGAGTCCAGCAGGTGCAAACATAATCCTTACTTAAATGACTAGAACTATTTGGGTGCCAACCTTAGAGTGTTGGTGCTTGATGTTATACAGTTCATGATAATGCAGAAATGTAGAAAAAAAGTATGTACAACATAAATAAATCATTTGGGAAAACTGGTCAGTCTATCTGGCCTGAAAGAATTAGGAGTTTTAAAATAATACTTTTAGAAATAACTGGTAGTCTGATTTTGCAATGAAAAGTCATGAGTCATAGCCCTGCTTAAAGCAAAGAATGTTTGCTGTTGCTTTCAGTGCTTTCAGTGTCTAGTTTCACCATGAAGTTTCAAATTTATTTCTACTGATGAAAATGTGCTATATCTATAGTGACATGGCAGACTAGCCCTTCAAGTAGGTTTGCTGGCACATTGTGTAGAAAGAAATTTTCATATCAGTATTTGGATGTGTCTGTATTAATGGCTCCAAATGTTCATTGTGTCCACAGACTCTTAATTAATGCTACTATATCTTTTGCAAACTTATTGTGAAATTCGTGACTAAACTGATCATGACAGATATTATGGTATCATGCTGAGTATCTCAAGGGATGTTTTGACAGACTTCAAAAATAAACTCATAAATACCTTTAAGTTGCCTCACTCCTCAAAAATAGAAGAAACTAGGATTCTGTTGGGTTTTTCGAGATTATTGGAAAGAGATGTGGTCTTAAGACCTAGCCAAATAATTTTACAAGGGAATAGAATGTATTAATGTTAACGTTACTCTAGTAAACATTTCTGACATTGACTACATAATGCCTAACAGATCAATAGTTTTCAGCTACTTAATTATCTGGGTGACTGCATTTGCCAATTCAAACATAAATAAATGTCTTACCTGATCAAATATCTTATAGAGGTTGAGAAAACTGCTTCAAAAGAAGAGTGGTGTAGTCTTAAGAAGTCACAATGTTTCCTACAGCTTTGACTACTTGACATTTTTTATGTAAACTGATTTCATTATTTAAACATTGCTATTTCAGAAGTGACATTAAGGAGCAGTTGGCTGTACCATAAGAGAATCACTCAAGTGGTGTTATGTCCAGGCTTATTTCCAAATTCTCTTGAAGAGAATTTAGACACACAGCAAACGTAGAAGCTGGGTAAGCATAAAAGTCAGGGATGCTGCTGCAGGTGAAAATTCTACTATGACACTCTAAAGAAACTAGAATAAGATAAATTAAATCAACCAAGTAGGCAAAAAACCCACCAAGTTTGTTTTTTTCAGTAATGCAAATAAATTTTGGCAAAGCTTTTGCTATGATTTGTTTCCAGTTAATTAAGGCAAATTACGTATCTCCAAAAATAAAGAATCTTGCTTTAGGGATATTTTAAATCTTATTGCATGTCTAGACCTTAATTTTATAACTGATCTTATGAGAAAATAATCCCAAGCTCAAGGAGTGCCTAACTTTTTTGGTGTTTAAACAGAGAAGGATACTACTGAGACTTCCATCACCATGACGCTATAAAAAGCAAGACTCTCTTGGCATTCAGAAGTAACTGGTTTCCATCCTAGCCTTTCATTCTTGTTACAGGAATACATTTAACATTCAAATGTTACAGTAAAGCCAACCAAACCAATGTATTGTTTGTTTACAGAAGCACAGAATGCAGAAGGAGAAATTTGTAAGCTCCTTCCAGAAAATGAAAATCAACAAAATCTCACTAAGAGATGTTATTTTAATGCAAAATTTACAAACACTAGAGAAATTCCCTTGATGTTTTCATATTTGCAAAACAAAATGATACTCTGTACATCAAGCATTACTTTCTTCTGGATGTGTGCTGAACTTAGTAGAGATACAAGGCACAAGGTGCACATAGTAAAGAGTAAAATTTCAAGATTTGTGCATCTCTTCACTATATCTTGGAGAAGAACTGCAAGACCACTGCTGATACCTGAGTGTCACACTGTAGCTCATGTTCCATTAGAAATGCTCTCACTTTAAGGCACTGTTTAAAAAATGTTAAACCATGATATGCAGGAATTCTTTTTTTTTTTTTTTTTTTCCTGTATACTATTTCAGAGATTGTGATCAGACTGCTTTGCCTACTTTTGGAGTCTGTTTTGAAAAGACAAAGATTGGAAATGGTTCAGAGAAGATTACTAGAATGATCTGTATTCTCGTCTGGGAAACATGTTTGGAAACATCAAAGAACATTCAGTCAATTGATTTATGAAAAAAGGTAGTTAGAAATTAAACTATAATAAAATCTAATGGCTAGAAGATGCGTTACTGTATATTGAAAGCACAAAGTGTTAAAGGTGTACTTCAAAGAGACTGAAAATTTTTTGCTAAAGGCAAAGTCTCTCCTGACTACAAAAGGCAAGGTAAAAGGCCTTTTGTATGATATTTTGGGCAAAGCAGAAAATCTTAAACTAAAAATATTTGATTGACTTACATCATATAAAGGGCACAACTTCAGACTGGTATTGAGAATTTTAACACCTCCTTGTCCCTTTTAAATTTAGAAAGCCCAGAATTCTAACTAAGGTCTGAGGAGTTTTACTGGGGTGTTGTTGTACCAAAGACCACTTCTGAAATCTCTCATTCTCCCCTTCCTTGTCCTCCCGCCTTCAGGAAAGATTAAGTCGTCACGGAAATTGCCTAGTTAGACTGAATGTGAAGTAGGTTTACTCTTTTTTTTCCCTGGGAGTTTCCACAGACATGTCTTTTTTGCCATTCTACAACATAAACAAACCCACAGAATTTTCAAATCTCATATGACATTAGCACAAAACAATGTTTATTTCACTCAACCAAGATAAAATCAGAACATCTGTTGCAATATTTACTTTTTAAGTTGAAAGAAAATACATTATAATTAATTTCAATTCAAAAAACATTTCTATGAAAAGACAAAGTGAAAAATTTACTTTAAAACGCCTTATCTAGCTATTTCCCTGGAGGAAACTGACATGTTGATTCAAGATTAAATATTTGTTCAAAGGACCTAATAAATTTTCTTCCAGAAATATCTATGTAAGATTATTCTGACTTGGTTAACAACTTCTCCACTGGCTGGAGATTCATTGGCAGGGAATGATGACAGCTGAGAATCAGTCATTCTTTTCAGAATACATGTGGTTTTGAATTTGTTTTATAGGAACCCCATGGGCATTAATATAACAACACTTCTGACATTTTTTTCTTACTCATGAAAAGTAAATCCACTTCCCAATGCCTGGCCAGGGTAGCTCTGTGAATTGAATAAGGAAAGGAGAAAAATATTATGTTTCTCTTTGTGAAACTCCAGTGGTTGCAGCAGATCTTGGATCCCACATTTTTTAGTAAAAAGAACTTGTATGTTTGGATGTTATATATAGAGCTTAACCTTTTGCCTTTTGGTTTCTTTCCTGCATAAGGAATGTAGATCTGTTGAGCGTTATTTATAGTTGGAATTGTAAGAGCAGCTTTTTTTTTGTTTGTTTGTTTTTTTGTTGTGTGTGTTGTAAGAGACGTATCCAAAAGGATCCCTTTAAGAGCTGTAACTCCACAGGTATTCTACATTTTGCTTTGCTTCATTTGATTGGGTGTACCTGGCCTTAATAACCACATCACCACTAAGGATAAGGAAACCAGAATCTACTTTAAATAAAAGGACATTATCAATCTTTTAAAATGGAATTTCCTCTACTGTTTCACTTCTTCACTATCAGCTGACTCATAAATTTATAATCTGTTTTACTGAGTACTATGTTTCTTAACATTTGCCTGAGATGTTTCTTGCTTGCTTGCTTGCTTGCTTGCTTGCTGTCTGTCTGTCTGTCTATCTACCTATCTACCTACCTATGTGTTCAACTGTCTCATGGTACTGGATATTGCTAAGGATTATCAATTTTGTTTGAGGGTAGCATTCAAATGCAAATGCAAATGGATTGTTTGTTAGTGTCATCATTAGTACTTATAGCAGTCTGAATTACTGTGCTTATTGAAATGTAGCAATAGCTACTGTATCAGGGAAACAAAAATATTAATAGCTTTTGAATGCTGTGAACTGAGAATATGTTGAATGTTCAAACATACATATGCTATTGGGGGAGTAATGGTCGATATATTATTTTCCAGAGTAAGCGTTAGACTTGCAGCACCACCAAACATAATAGCTGAAAACAGAGTGATGATTGACATGAAAGGCTGCAGCTTAGGTCCTTGTGCCTCAGACAACTGAAAGGATAGTCATGTTTTTCAATGCAGAACAGTCCACCTTTTTATTATAGTAGGGGAAAGAGACAGAACAAATTGTCACATAGCTCAATAAAAGTTCTCCTGACACAGCTGTTTTATTCCTTTCTGAACAGTTTCTTGGAGTCACTGCAAAATTTTATATTTGTGCCACCTTCTGGAATTTTGAATACTGAATAGCTTTGCTACTATAATTTATTTGTGTATTGTTGTTAAATGGTTTCAACTAAAATGTATTTATTGCATGTGAAATGAAAACAGGAGAGCAAGCATTTGAGTAGACTTTATTGTTAGGTACCACCTAGATTTATGGGTAAATAGCCTGGAAGGAGACCCACGAGGTGCTATGGCTCTTACGCCCTTCCCAAAATGTGTATTAGCTCTCTGAGCAGCTCAGATTCCCTCTGAAAAGTGACACAACCACAATATGAGTGTTGTGCATCCGGTCCAACTCATTTAATTTAATATATTTTTTGAGTCAAGATGAACCAAATTTATTAAAATAGTTGCTGAATATGTTCTAATGTCATACAAAATCTAGCCTTTGAACACTGAAATGTTTGAAAATTCATACAAAGGTACACTAAAATTCCATATATGTGCATGTATACAAATTTAGCATCTTGTTCTTGGGCAAATTGAGATTGGTATGCACATTTTGCAAAACTCAGTTATGTGTGTTTTTTCTTTTTTAAACTTCAGCTCCCTAGAAGAGCATATATGTTCCTTGACAGAAAGTCAGCAAGCTGTCAGATAGAGTTCACTTTCTGAGAGCAATATGGCTTCATTTTGGAGCAACATTCCCTGGAATTTTAAGGAGCTGTCAAAAGGAATTCGCTTTATTACTGATTAACATTAGATTCAAAAGTAAAGCCACATAAAATAATTCCAGGGAAAAAACCCAACACCTCAGATCAACAGTACTCCTGTCTTTCATTTTGGACAGCACTGTGGGAACAAACTGTATTGCTTCTGTTTTGCTCTAGGAATTTAGACTCTTATAGGAATTTGCAAATTTCTGCGTAGACTGATTGTAGTGCTTGAGATTTAGCAGATTCAGAAAGGGAAATGTAGATGTCGTAATATCAGTTATTGATTATAAAAAAAAGTATGATCATATAAATTAATAGCATCTATTATTTTAAGTACATGGAATAATCCTGTGTAATTGAAATAAATAATTCCTGAAATAAGTATAACAGCTTAGTCACAATGTTTTATTTAATGATGCATGTAAAATGAATGAACAAAGAAATAAATAATTGCATTTTCTTACTATGTGAGTGCATGATATAATTAAAAAGATCTATGAAGAATATAAACCAGCTGAAAGGATGAAGCTAGCCCCATTTAGATTCTGTGAAGTCAGTAAAGTCAGTATCAGACCTATGGGAAGTATATTCAATAATGTGGATAATATTTATTAATATTATTATAGTAACACGTACAAGTCCCAGGCAGGACCACATTTAATGATAGCTGGACTGTTACTTATTTTAATAATCTAAAGGGTCTAAAATAGTCTAAAGAGTCTAAACTAGTTTATTTTAAGCCTGCAGCTCTCAAACTGACTTCAAAATGATACATGGATTTACATAGTTCTGGGATCTACCACTATGAAGAGTGGTATTAGCCACCACATTTTACTGCAAAAAGTTTCCAAATATCTAGTGTGCAGGGAAGAACTTGAGAAAAAGATAAAAAGGGATTGAAATACCAGTTCTTAGCTTAATTTGAAAGTGGATGGCAAGGACTGGGGAAGGTACCAATGCAACCAGTGTTTTTTTTTCATATGTGATAAAATTTTATTAAAAAACCAACCAAAAAGAAGCTCCTATGTGTAAAAAGAAACAAGTGGCCGATCTTATTTAAGAGACCTCAAACCTTAGCAAAGAGAAACATATTAAGAAAGAATGCAGAACCAGTTCTGTACGTCATTCACGCCTGGCTTACAGAAGCCCACACAGGCCACCCTTTCGCTGTTATTTCCGATATGAAGGCAGGTTCACAATTTCTCCTCTCAGACCCAGCCAGAAAGAGCTCAAGCCGCGCACGCTCCCGGGTTTCAGCACCACGGATAGCGCCGCTCCTTCCTTCTGGGCAGAGCACCACTTCCTTATCTTCCTGAAGAGGAAACAGATGTTGCAGTCACACATCAGAGCCTGTTCAACAGGGTACCTTTTTTGCTGTTGTTAGCAGGTCTACCTCTTTGTTTCCAGCAGGTGGAGAGGCTTCAAACGTCAAAGAACACGCCGGGCTATTTTTTCATCTTCGCTGAGGAAATGCATCAACCTTTTCTCTAGGCAATATGTAAACCCAGAAAATAGCTTTTCAGTAATTAATTTTGTTTGAGTAATAACGGCTTTCGGCTTGGACAGTTTCTGCTGTATAATGAACAGGTGGGTTAAGACCCTAAGGCATTTCCTGAATCTTTGCATTCAGACTTGACTGCTTGTTTAAAAATGAAAAATGTAGCTAGACACAAACCTTTAAGCCAGTGGAACACTGGCCTCAGGCTGAAGGCTGATGATGAAGCTGATAATTTATTTTAATCCATTCATTTGCTAACCTTATTACCAGAAAGACAGATTTTTTGTGTTGTTTATTACTCAGAAAGTTGATCACTGACAGATGTATTTCTAAAATGGTACTTTATTAAGTGTCTTAAAGTGTACTAGTAAAAGAGCTGTTTAACGCTGGTTTACTATTGTCATAACCATCAAAATATACTATGCTACACAACAGTGATCTAGAATTAAAAAATATGAAAGCAATTATTTATGTATTAGAAATATATACTTGAATTTAATTAGCAATTATAAATTATTTAAATAATTAGAAAAGGTGAAAATAAACCCAAAAGTTTATGGGAAAAGTTGTAAAAGACAATTATTTTTTAAATTTTATAGAAGAAGAGAATCCTAATCTCTCTTAGTACGGTCTAATTCTACACATCTTGCTCACATGGATATTCCAGAAGACTTGGAGGAAAGAGGGGACCAAAAGAGCTGGTTAATCTTCAAGCTCAGGAGAGATGCATCCCAACAAAGAGGATGTTGGGCAAAAATGCCAGGAAGCCTGCATGAATGAACAAGTTGCTCCTGGACAATCTCAAACAGAAAAAGGAAGCCTACAGAGGGTGGAAACAAGGACAGCTATCCTGGGAGGAATACACAGAAATTGTCTGAGAGGCTAGGGATCAGATTAGGAAAGCTAAAGCCCAGATAGAGTTGAATCAGTCCAGGGACATAAAAGGCAACAAGAAAAGATTCTATAGGTATATCAGTGACAAAAGGAAGATATGGGCTGTCTCCAGAAGGAAATCAGAGACCTGGTCACCCTGGACATGGAGAAGACTGAGGTACTCGGCAACTTTTTTGCTTGTCTTCACAGGTAAAGGCTCTAGCCACATTGGCCAAGTTTGCAGAAGGCAAAGACAAGGAGTGGGAGAATGAGGAACCATCCACTGTAGGAGAAGACAACGTCCAAGACCAGCTAAAGAACTTGAAAGTGCACAAGCCCATGGGACCTGATGAAATCTATCTGCGAGTCCTGAGGAAACAGGTGGATAAAGTTACCAAACCCTATCCACCACATTTGAGCAGTCATGGCAGTCTGATGAAGTTCCCACTGACTGGAAAAGAGGAAACATAACCTTTACTTTTAAAAAGGTGAAAAAGGAAGACCCAGGCAACTACAGGCTGGTCAATCTCACCTCTGTGCCCTGAAAGTTCACGGAGCAGATCCTCCTGGAAACTTTGCTAGGGCATGCAGAAAATAAGGATATGACTGTTGACAACCAATATGGTTTCACTAAGGGCAAATCATGCCTGATAAATTTGGTGGCCTTCTATGATGGTGTTACAGCATTGGTGGATAAGGGAAGAGCAAATGACGTCATGTACCTGGACTTATGCAAAGCATTTGACATTGTCCCACATGACATCTTTGTCTCTAAATTGGAGAGACATGGGTTTGACAGATGGACCATTTGGTGGATAAGGAACTGGCTAGATGGTTGCAGTCAAAGGGTTATGGTCAGCAGCTCGATGCCCAAGTGGCGACTAGTGACAACTGGCATTCCTCAGGGTCAAAATTGGGACTATAAGTGCTGAAGCACCTCTGCTATGAAGACAAGCTGAGAGAGTTGGTGTTGTTCAGCCTGGAGAAGAGAAGGCGATGGGCAGACCCTAAAGTGGCTTTCTGGTACCTAAAAGGGGCCTACAGGAAAGACGGAGAGGGACTCTTTGTCGGGGATTACAGTGGTAAAATGAGGGGTAATCATTTCAAACTGAAAGAGGGTAGATTTAGATTAGATATTAGGAAGGAATTCTGTACTGTGACGGTGGTGAGACACTGTAACAGGTTGTCCAGAGAAGTTGTGGATGTCCCATCTCTGGAAGTGTTCAAGGCCAAGTTGGATGGGGCTTTAAGTAACCTGACCTAGAGAAGGGTCTCCCTGCCCATGACATTGGGATTGAAACTAGGTGATCTTTAGTGCCCCTTCCAACTCTAATCGTTTTATTATTCTGTGACCCCGATTCATAGACTCATAGAATCACAGAATGTTAGGGGTTGGAAGGGACCTCTGGACATCATCGAGTCCAACCCCCCTGCAGGTCCACCTACAGCAGGTTGCACAGGATGGCATTCAGGCAGGTTTGGAATGTCTCCAGAGTGGGAAACTCCACCACCTCTCTGGGCAGCCTGTTCTAGTGCTCTGCCACCCTCAAAGCAAAGAAGTTCCTCCTTATGTTAAGATGGAACTTCCTATATTCAAGTTTGTACCCATTACCTCTTATCCCATCACTGGGCACCACTGAAAAAAAGACTGGCCCCCTCCTCCCAGAATCCTCCCTTTAAGTATTTTTGAGCATTGATGAGATCTCCCTCTCAGTCTTCTCTTCTCCAGACTAAAAAGACCCAAGTCCCTCAGCCTTCATAAAAATATTCTATGATTCACACTGTTTTGTATGATCAGCCAGAGATCCTGAGGATAGGGGTGCAAATGAATTCTAATATTAAGCTATCTAAAGACAGTAGCATGTGTTTTAACATCAAAAACTTACCTGTCCCAGATGAAGGTTATCTCGCTGTGCTTAGTGAGGTGCTTTTCCATGCTAACATGTCAGTCCTTCCTTTATGCCTAAGGCAGCTCATGCACAGCTAGCCCTGAGGGAAAAACAGCGCTAAAGTCTCACAGTTCACTGGACATGACCGTGTATATTTAAGCTTGATTAATTAGAAATGAACTTGAATAGCCAAATGCTGACACAGTGACATGAAAAAGCATAAACATCTAGAAAAACAAATTAACATTCATAACTAAACGGGTTTCAATTCCATCTTGCAAAATGGTAAAATGATTGATATAGCTCACTGTACTTGAGCAAGGCGCTTGTTTAATGAGTAAAGCAGTGTCTCAAGCTTTGTGTAAAAGTGATTTTAAGTAAAAAGCATTCTTGTCCCAAGTTACAAAGCTTTTGGACTTTTAGCTGTGAGACAGTTGTACTGGGAATGATGATTTTGTCAGCAGTACAAAGCTGCTGTTTTGCCTCTGATATTACCTCAGTCACAGTATTGACACTGGTTTAAGTCATTGATCAGAGATCAGAGTCCCTGAAAAATGGGAGATGCAGACACTGAAGTAAGACTCACCCATCACAACTTAATGTTTTTACCTGACTGTCTTTAAGGTATTATTTCAAATTTGGGGTTAGAAAGTCAATTATTTATTAAACATGTGAAAGGTACATGTTGTTGTTTTTCACAGTCACTTCTTGATTTATGGTTATCAACTAAGTGATCCCAACCAAGCAAAACTCTCCATTCTGGACTGCAATATATGTTTTAGCTCTCTGACCTCACTGGGAGTCCTCAGATGCTCTTAACTGTAAAGATAATAAAATACATTTCTCACTCAAAGTCATCGTTGCACTTATATTTAGATAACTTTGAATTTGAAGAAAATACAAAAATATCTGATTGCTAACATGATGCATTAGAAGAAAATGCATCTCTACAAAACTCTTGCAAGGTCACCCTGTTTATAACCCCTTTTTAGACTTTGAAAGATTTATCACTTTCATCTGGATAAGCAGAGATGCATTTAATAGTATTTCAGGACTTTTTTCAAACTACTGTACTACTTTTATGACAGTTTAGTGCAGTTACATATGAATACTAGAATATACTAAGAAAAATCATAAAAAACATTGAAAAAATAATAAAGAAGGCCTTGATATTCACTAGCTTATGTAGAAACCAAAAAGTTGAATTACCTATGTGGAGATATATACCCCTTGTATATATGTAGTCTAGAGAGAATAACAACATGTCTTAAAATTCTTTAAAAACTACTGTGGGTATAAATAAAGAGAAAAGTATTGAATTCGGTATCTGAAAAACACCCAATTAAGTGTAGCAGAAGAAGCTATTTTTTGGTAATGCATGAGGCATCTCTATGCTACAATTGCTGTGTTGATTTGTAAATATCATGAAGTAAAAAAAAAACTTTATTGCTTTCTACAAGTACTAGTAATTATTTAAAGTTTATGAAGTGCTTTGGAATGTAACTCATTTGTAAATATGCTAGATGTTAAGTAGTGTTACTATAAATTTGCAATGACAAAAGAAATCTAATAATATTATTGTATTGATTTGCTCAAATGACAGCAACAAGCTGGGTTTGTTCTACTGTGTAAATACTTTTCCGTTACACTGCTGCAGAACTTGTTTTTTTCAATCATCATGCCCAGACCAGGGAAAATTACCTCTGTGCAATAGTGGAGCTCTGTAAGCATGCACCAAAACTAGGGCCTTTTATAACGCATAGGGAAATAAAGATGTGTCTCAGGAACTCTGTGGAATATGAATTCCTCTGGTAACAGTTGCAACTAAATTATTCTGGAACAACCCCTGGGCAGTTTTTTTATAGAAGGACCTTCAGAACAACACCAACAAAACACCAAAATGAAATTTAATCTTGAGAATTAAGAGCCAAGGCTTCTTCTAAATCCAAATGAATTAGAGCAGGACAGCCACTGCATCTGAATGCATGACTTTTATATGGACGTAATCATAACAAAATTATTAGAAAATTAATCCAGCTTTTAATTTTTCCAAAGTTTTATTGTGGTTAATAAGCTGTGTTTTAAGGTATGTGTTGAAACTGTACAGTACTTAATTTCAACTTTTATAGTGTAAAAATGTCTGTAATATTTTACTTAAATTATTTTTTAAAAGTCAGCCAAAAAGTGAAAACCTTTTGAAAGACTTTGCTGTTTTCTTTCTGGAGTAATCAGTATTCCTCAGGATATTTCTGTATACATATACATACATATACAATATGTGCACCTCTGTTTTTTTTAAACACTGAAGCAATGTGTGAGTTGGTGAGTAGCAAGACAATATTCACCAGAAGAGAAAGCTTTTTCCAAGCTGTCCTAACAATAGTACAGTTTTCTTCAACTCACAATAAAAATATTTATTTCTTGAATGAATGTAAATAAATTTCCTAACGGGATAGAGAATTTCGTTACATGTTCATTTCAGATTACACTAGCTCACTCTTTTTTATTAAAAAAATATTTCTCATTCAAGAAAAAGCGGTCTTAGGCACTACAAAAGGAACAAATTTTACTCTGAATAAGATAGAAGCATAACTCAGAAGTGCAATGAAATAGAAGTCATGCTCTCTATAATGTATGAGAATACCTGTTTATAGCCAGACCAGGACACCCTCCTTATCTTACAAATCTACTTAGATCCTACTGTGCCTGAAGGATATTGAATGGTAAATGGAGAAAGAATGGATTTTCATAATTGGCAGTGAAATTCACCCTGTTGACTTAGAAGAATAACATGCCAATGCAAATTATATAATAGGTCAGGCATTACTGAAAAAGGATATCCTCTTTATTTGAATTTTCATTGCTCTAATACTGGAGTTTCATGGTAAAAATTTGCCTTCTGTATCCAGTTCAGCATTAATCAAGAACTCTCAACAGTTCTTTTTGAAGGCAGTCAGAACTTCACCAGGAAACCCATCAATATTGCATGGAGTACATTACTGAAACATAGATACATCTGAAGGAACAAGAACAGAGAAAAAAGGGTCAATGTGTTTTATGAAAGCCACAGCTCTTATCTATGGCTCCTTGCATTCTTTCCTTTAAAGATTTAAAGGAGAAAATAGGATAGTGTTTCATCTTAGTTTGTTGTGCAGATAGGTTCTGAACATGGAAATAAACCATGAGAAAGTACATTGTGTTTCAGTCAGTTCTAGGCCAATAATGACTTTTGTGGGACCTCTGGCTTGATTAAAAATCTAAAGGTTATTTTTTTTTCTAAATTATTCACATAACACTGGTGTAATGCCATGTATCACAGAGTAGTTCATTACACAAATAGTGTAGGCTACATATAACCAGAGCAGTATTTATATGACTAGGCTATTAAAGAATGATTCAGATGCTGAGACACAGATGCCTAGCACTTTTTGAGGTTCCCTAAATTTTCTGTTGCTCCAGAAGAGCACAGATCCTGTGCACCTCATCTGCCAACCCCATGTGAGTGACAGGAGATCCTAGGGTACTTACATGGCATGCGTTGTCAATGCATGGGCAGATGAATTGCTTCCGAAACCAACCAGCACAACTAATCCAATTTGGTCATGTAAATTCCATTATAGTAAAAAAGACTATAAAAGAACGAGGGGGTCACCTACAGAGAATATTTTCTTAAATAGAAAATATGAGTTGTGCTTTGCTCTTTCTCTCCTCTAGTATAAAGGAAGATGACTACTTTGGTCTATTCCCCAAATGTCTAGGGAGATGAAGGTTACTGGAATATATCTTTTGCAATGCCCTATTAGGAAGTACTTAATCTGAATTCAAATCCCAGTCACAACAATATGCCTCGCTGTTTCTTAAGAAATGTAGTCCCTTCTTTTTATTTCAGTGAATCTTAATGGAAAACTGTGCTTTGTACTGTGGTATAAGTAAACAAATAAACAACTCCCTGACCCCAAGTCTCACCCCAAGATTTCTCTCATGAAGCATCACATATTTTATGCAATGACAACTATACTTTGCTGCTGTGTTGGAACTTTGTAATTCTGGTTTGTAGAAACAAATATATTTCTTCAGCATCTTTCTGTGCTTGCTAGGCTGACTTTAACACTTTCTTATTTTATAATCTATACCAAGAATGGATTTAATATTTGGTTTCAAATTTCCTTAGCTTTTTATTTACATCATTCTGGTTGATCCAATTGCACCTCGAATTTGATACAGAGTTTATTCTCTAACACAATACCCATCGGATACAAGAAAGCCCTAGATTTTCAATATTTTGTGAATATGTGTAACTTTTGTAGTGTGCACAGTTTGGAGTTTGTGTACAAAATTTACTTTATTTGCTGGTAAGAGAGCAATTGCTTTTGCCTGGCTGATAAAATAATTTATTTTGATACACCGCAGTGTTAAACTTTAACTAGAAGGGCAATTAAAACCAGTGAAAACAGTTAAAATATAAAATGTTTATTCGTGTCCTGAGCCTGAAAAGTGATGAAACTATAGATTTAGAATGCATAATTTTATCTGGGGCTTAAAAATAGGTTGAGCCATAAGGACATAGTCTCTTAAATGAATGTTGTATGCAATGAAGTGCACTATGATATAATCTGGAGTGAAATAACCTTCACTTTTCTGTCAGACATTTGGTGAATATTTTAACAGCTTGGTCTCAGTTTTTCTCAGCTGCAACAACTTTGTTTAATAGTATTCTTCCGTTCTTCCTCCCCTTAGAGTTGTCAGTGAACATCCCAAGTATTTCTTGAGAAGCAGGTCTTCAGGCAATGTTGAAATTTCCAAAATGATAGGATGAAGAACAACATCTGCACAAATTTGATATTTGAAGGAATAACAGAGGAAGGAAAAAAAAAAGGGGGGGTTAGAGGACATTGTTACTGTCTTTTGAAACTTTGGCAAAATTTTAATTTACATTTTTAATATAGACAAAAAAATAAGTGGTGATAGCTTGTAGTTCAGAACTGTTGCTTGGACTCACCTGGAACATTTGATTTCATGGAAAAATGCAGTGATTAGCAGAAGGAAAAAAATGGTTTGTTTCATCTGACTGGAGAAGCGGGTAGAGGAAGGGAAAGGGCAAAAAAGTAATGAAATAAAGTTGGGACAGACTACTAGTTCATAAGCATAACAGCATGAATCACAACCTCATGCAGGCTTGGGAGTGAGGGCAAGGGGTTAAATTCCGAAGGAAGGTGGATATTAGTATGGTAAAAAGTTGAAAGAGAAAATTTAAATTTCACATACAATTACATATCATCTCACAGATTGTATTTGATCCAAGCAGTGTGAGAAATCACAAGATGATGTGAAATCAAACCAAGGTCACTTGAGAAAGATTATTTCAGCTAGTGTGCCATACAAAATAAAAGGGTGTAATAATATGCCAAAGAGAAGGAAATTACACATTGAGGATTCCAATGGCAAAATGCTTAACTACCATGTGCATAGTTTATGAAGCTTCGAGGACCTCTTCACAGGACTATTTTTATTTTTTCCATGGCTGCATACCTATTATTCTCATCACATTAAGACTCATGGAATTACTAGTGCCCAGGTACAGTTTTTATGCAGAAAAAGGTCTTATTTTTTAAGTCCATGGAATGATTAATTGATTATGAATTTTTAAACAGGTGAGTCTTCAAAAAATGTAATTACAAAACTGCCTTGGGAAAAGGCAATACATTTTCACTCAGATATACTCTGCTTTTTCGAAAAACATTCTTCTTGTTTACAAGTTTTCACAAATAACTGCAAAGCTGAATGATGTCACCTAAGAAGCATTCTGAAACACTTTCGGTCTCCATGTTTGGAAAGCAAAGGGGGGTTAATCTGTTCTCTCCTGATGGAAACATTAGGGAAGGAGTAGGGTTAGGAGTGAGTTACTGGTAGAGAAAAAAACACCCTAACAAACAAGGCATAAAAGTTAGTCCAAACCTTTTCCCCATATTTACTTCACTGTATAGCTTTGTGTATTAATTAGTGTACTAGTAGTTTCCATAGCATACACTAGCTGGCATAAGTCCAATATCAGATGACTTTATTTACTTAAGCAAGAATTACTGGGTACCACCATGCGTACCCAGTACCAAGTACCGCTTCTCTTGTACGATTATTTAGATTAAGATGTACTTCCCCTGGAGAAAGAAGAACTCAGCTGGGCCATCAAGACAGGCAGATGGGGCATTTACTGTCCACTTAACGTTATTACTTTAATGTTTTCTGGAACTTCAGGTAGACACTAATGAATGGGTTGCATATATACAGCATTAACAATTGTTTCATCATAAGTAAATAGGTCTGTTTTCACAAGAAAAGTGTTTCTGAGATTCTGATAAACTGCCATGACTTTAGAAGCAGGAGTGGTAATTACATATTATAATACATATGCTTTAACTCAGTACCATTGCATCCCTGTACAAGAATGATCACATTCTTAGTTTGCAAGACAGTTCAATTTTCAAAAGAATATGTATAATTAGGAGGGCAAACAACCAAGGTAAAAAAAGACTATTTCCCAGGTAAAAAAAGACTATTTATAAGCTGAAAAGAAGAAGAAAAGCTGTAACTGAATGAGTTTTCTAAACAATCAGAAAACAGAGTAGGTAATCAGAGAGAAAATGGTCATTTCGGAGAAGCTCAGTCTGTACTATTGGCAGAAGTTAATCTTGATTCTGTTCTCAGTTCTGTCTTTATTTCTGTTAATTACATTGATATAATTGTTATTAGTAATAAGCTAAAGACACTGAAAAGAGGAGGAAAACGTATTCCAGAAAGATGAGTTTAATTGTGGAGAACTCAGAAAGATCACCAGTTTGCAGCAAAAGAGAAAATTTGAAAATTGTTTCTGATATTCAGCAATTGTTTCTAGTTTTGATTCTTATAGAATCTTGTAAATGCCACTCCTTCTAACAAATGAAGTATGCAGCATCTTTTTAAAGAAAAGAATGAAGGATAATGTAGGTGTACCCAGTGTATCTCATGTAGTAACACAGAGCAACCCAGCAGAGACAATATGGGAAGTGGAAAATGAAAATTCTACATTGCTTTTACAGCTAGTCTATCATGTGTTGGTTCTCTCTTCTCACAAAATGTTGGAAAACTTTGGACCACATCAGCCAGAAATTGCATTTTAACTTGTGTTTCTGTAGGGCTGAAGAAGAAGAAAAGACGCAGTTTTTCTTGAAACTGCATTTTGTATGACATTAGGAATAATTAGATCCATGTGCTAGGTGAAACAAGCACGTGTTGCTCATTTGAAACACATAGGTTTGAAACAGCTCCCATCTCCTGTGATGTGGTATGGACTGGGGCATGCTAAAGGTCGAAAGGAAAGAAGGGGCCACAGTACTTGTCACCTTCCCTTTTAAGACCCAACTGTGATCTGAGGTTCTGATTTCTAGATTGTCTAAAGTGGCAGTTAAGTTCTGCAGTGTGACAGATGATGCAAGGATTAAAAAACAGATATAAAGAAACTTCTCTAAAACAGAGAGGAATGGAAAGAGTAGCACTGAACTAGCCTAAAAATACCTGGTCAGACTGCCTTGACAGTAAGAATACAACACTGGTTTAACTGCTTTTAAACCTTGAGATAGTGTGAATGACGCTATTAAAAGCAGTGAAAAAACTAAGTGCAGAGTAAGTTGTAAATTTTTAAATGGAAATTTTTAAATGGAAATTTATGGTTTGACAAGGGGAATTTTATAGTTTCACTATTGATCTCCTATCCTGGAAGCACCCCTGCTTGTAGGCAACTCCTAGGCTTACTGTGATTGTGGCAGAAGCAGCTGTATTCTCTTTAAAACTGTCTGTTTCTCTTCTGAATAACAACAAGCATAGTCTTACTGCTGTTCTGCACAAAGGTTACTTCTCAGAGGGGCATAAAAGCTACAAACATTCTTACCTCGTGCATTTTCTAAAGCTCAGGGCATTTCTGGATTTTGCTCCTAGAGTCACTTCAGGGTACCTAAGGACCCCACTTGTCTTTGCAGCAGTTGACACTGAGGATTCCTCTGGAAACTGTTTTGACAGCCTGATAGTAGTGATGTAGCTGCAGCCAGGATCAAATGTGATATTTTAGATGGACTAGATCCAAACAGAAGGTCAAGCCTGCTGCAAATTGACGAAACCCTTTGAACAGCAAGGGGAAAATCTTCCGGCGTGTCCTCTGAAGTGCAGGAACCTCCAGAGTTATCCTTGCGTAGTGCTAGAGGGATTGTTCCAGACCTGGCCAAGCAGGCACTAAAGCTCATAAATAATCTAGATTTCAAACCGTGCCTCAAGACTGGCCCATACAGCCATGTAGATCCAACCAGTTAAACCTCAAATTACAGCTGTATGACTCCAGGATTCTGGTGCTACAGTTGTATTCTAAATAAAACAAAGATCATTCTCCCATATGTTCTTATTTGTAGCACTGATATCAAGGACAGAATACTTCAGTTGAGAGTAATACAGATGAGATTGGATTGTATTTTCTGAAGTTCGTGCTTTATACAACGGTCTTCACAAGATTTGATTTGAAAGCTAAAGCTGATTTGACTAGAGTGAATGTTCCTTAAAATTTTATCTGATGTAAAATAGCATTCTGATGCAGAGTGTCAGGGGATAGCCATGTAATCATCTTTCAGGTAATCTGTCTTATATTCTTGGTTCTGTTACTGATTATTGTTCAGAAAATAGTGGAGGACAAGCCACAATTATTGCAGTGTGTCTCAGTTACCTGTTTATAAAATGAAGACAATGATGCTGCTCTAGATTTTCCAATTAATAATGTTATATCAGAGTGAAGTTTAAAAAAACCCAACTCAATACACCAGTTTACATCAGATGAGAATCTGACTAAAAATACTGAAGTGACAAATGGAAGGAATAAAAGTGAAGGTAATTTTCAAATTAATTCTCACTCTTTGTTGGATAACTTTCTGTAGGAAATAATAGAAAAAAAAGTTATGATTTGCCATCCCAGCTTGGATTAGTATGATGATATTCATTTTCCTTTTTTACGCAAGTAGTTTGAAAAGGACTATAATTTTGAGTAATTTTCTAGTGTAAATGAAAGAAAAGTGTCATGGTTCATAAATACATAATAATTTCGTTAACAGAGAGCAATTTGCTTTTCTTTAATTAAACTTAACCACTGCAGTTCTTGTTTTAAATTGATAAAGGGATTACAAAATTATCTTTTCAGGTTTGTATAGCAGTTGGTGCTTGAATAAAAATGGCTTTTGCCTGAACTCAAGTTACATTAAAGAATTATAAAGAGAAATGCTCTTCAAAAAATTAATCATCTTTATGTTTCTTCGTTTAATGGTAGAGTTCCCTTTCAGTTCTAAATTATAAGGTTTGTGTGATTATTGGGAAACTAAGTTGAAATATGTAGGTAGACCCTGTCACTCAAATTATTAAGTCCATTAATTCAATACATAGCTGTATTTTGTGACTATGCATTCAATAATATTAAAAAAAAAAGTCTATCCTAAGAGCCAGACACTCTGACTTAGTGGTGAGACTAAATCTCACCAACTTCAGTGGAAGAAATGTTAAATAAAGCAGAAATGTCCATTTGGATATACCACTCTCTATCTATTGACTACTGAATGATATGAGTAAGCTAAAATGAGCTGAAATCTTTTCTGACCCTACATCTGGGATGAGTACTTGATTACATGGTAATGGTGTTCAGTGATTCTGAAAATAAAACTCTTGTTATGTATCCCAAACAGAATACTGAACTTATCACACACACACGACATGTAAATTGAAAGCTGAAACTTATTGTAGTTGACTGTGATTTATCTGCTTGGAACATCATAGCTGCATGCAAGAGTTACATGATAATGAGCAGGAATGCTTAGTTTGAAAGCATAAGGCAAATGGTTGGGAGTGGCATGAAATTAAGATGGATGAATAAACACCTGAAAATAGAATTAAGAGGATGTTGAGAGATAAAAAGTACAAAAACCCCCCAAAAACGGGGGCTGGTGGTGGTGTTGGTGGGGGGGGTGGTGGTGGTGGTGGTGTTGGTGTTGGTGGTGGTGGTGGTGGTGTGTGTGGGGGGCGGGGGTGCGGTGTGGTGATGTAGAAAAGAAGAAAAAGAAAAGGTTTGATCAGAAAGAGAAACATGTTTAAAAGACAGGAAAATGAGAACAAGAGTTAAGTGAGACCTGAGAAAAGCTGTACTTAACTCCATAAAGCTATTTAAAACAAGTACTAAGCAAGAAAATGATATAAAAGCAGAACATAGGCAAGGATGAGTGATGCCTCAGTTCAATAGGGATGAACATTACTTTAACTGTGACATTCAGAGGGCTCCCAGAAAGGGATGTTTTGCCTTAAGTTTTCAACAATGACAGTAATGCTGAGCGAAGTAGGTGAGCCGGAATGGTTTGTGTTGGTGGCTGTATACAGATACTACCAGCAGAACATGGGGAGCCAGTAAAATCGAAACTTGGAAGGACCAAGGACCAGGTAATTCCTACCTTAGCTTTCAGAAAGAAGTGGTTAAAGAAATTACATTTTCAGTAGCCAGATTTTTAAAAATAAAATCTAGAATAATACATGGTAAGAACAGGAAAAAGAATTCTCAAACTTGGGAAGAAAGAGTGATTGATTTTATTGCTTATTCATCCGATCTTAAGTTGAAGGAAATAAAAAGAAGGAAGAAGATGCAGAAGATATGTGAACAAAAAGAAAATGAAATTGTCATTTTGTGATTTCCTTAATAACCTAACTTTTTTGGCAAAACAATAGCAGTGATTTTACCTCTCTCTTGTTCCCTAAAAGATCTGATAAATTATCACTAATGAAATTTTTATCTGTCGTCAAAGAAAGGAAATTAATAAAAGTTATGTAAAGTGATATGGAACTGAATAAATGAAAAAACTAGAATGAATTGTGGTGCAAACCTGTCAAGGTGCTGTGGGGGCTGTTGGCTTTCTGGGGCCCGGGGGCTGGGAGGGATAGGGGCTCCCCTGGGGGGGCTGAAATGGAGTCCTAGGCTGTGGGCAGGGTGTGTGGACTCCCAGAGGTGCCAGATAGGTACGGTCAGGTCTGCTGGTGCCCAGGAAACCTTTCTGGAGAGTGGCTATTATAATTTCTCCAAGACAGAGCTTCAGTATGAAATTTAAAAAGGTTAATTGGCTTTGCCCTTAAAAACAATGACTATGATCGCAGTTTATAAACACATCATGGATATAAACAGAAAAGACTCCTGATCTGGTTTTGGCATAGACTTTTAATATTCAGGAATATATGTAGGTGGAAAACAAAAGATTTTAAATTGGTAGATTCTGGAGCAGCCTCCAAATACTGTTTCAGTAGATGTACCAATCCAGCCAATGTCAAGATGCACTAAATGAACTCCTGAACTCAGTCAGTGATAAACAAGGTTAGAAACAAAGTTTGCAACCTGTGAAGGGTGGAACAAATGTTGAAGAGGTCTGTTTGTATATGTGATTATACTAAAAACCTAAACTTAGAAAATTATAGTAAATAAAGAGACATTAAACAAAGGTTTTCCAGTGTTGTAACTTTAGCACCTAACTCTGGGAATAGGCAACTTCAGGAGTGTAATTCACATCAAGTCTGACCTTAGATGTTTCAAGTTTCTTTTGGACTGAATGGAAACTAGAATGTTTCTGGTGCTGGAGTGACAATATCATGGTAAGGTTTGGGATACCTATGACCAGCAGCTGGAATTATCAGAGAAAAGGATACAGTTGAAATTCTGTGGCTCAAGGGAATTTAAAGCTGCACTTGTGTCTACCTCTTTCTCATCAGTGGCATGGCAGAAAGCTTACCTGGGAAGGAGGAAGTGGCCTTCTAAGCCCTTCTCAATATGGGAGTTTGAACCAGCAGCTTTTCTGTGTCACCAGATGTTTTGCCACTTGTCCATCACTACTGTGTTCTCCAATTAAACTTGATTTGATATGAATGAGTCAGTTTGCAAGTTCTTAGGAAATGAAGCCCTTTTGCTGACATGTGTGGTGTGTTTTTCTTATCTCAAGGTCTGTAGGGTAGAGTTAGGCTCCTTAGTAGCTAGGATAGTGAACATATCAGTACAGCTATTGGTCATACATAATAACATTGCTTAAACCATTCAAAAAGGTCTCTTTAGAATTAGGCTCCTGATTGCATCTCAAATGAGATGTATTACCTGAAAACTTTGCTGTCTCTCTGTTTGTTAGGACACTTTGGTTGGTTTACCTAGAATCCATGACCAGTTCATTGATTTATTCTTTAATCCTTTTGCTTGAAAATTATAAAGAGAGTGAGAAAAAATCATGGGCTTCTATTAAATGAAAATCCACCTGTAAAAAAAAAAAGGCAAATTTGTACTATTTCATGTTAGTGAGTGTTTGTTTATTTATTTATACAGACCGCCCATGGGATTTGCAGCTTTGGTTTAATACTGTAGCTTAAGGGATGTCGCAGCTACTGATTTCCTAGCTAACATCTTGAAATAACCTCGAGATCAAAAAGTAAAAGCTGGTTCTGCTGGAGTTAATGGGTCTGTGCTCTGCAACTACAGAGGTAGAAAAACTCACATTGTTTTTCACTGTGCAGGAGAGAACCTAGTGCACACCCTTCCCATAAGCTTGCCTTGCTTTCCTTCATCCGTTACGTTCAATTCCAACTCTGCTTTTGTATCATACTAGGAATAAAAATATAAACCATTTTCTAAACTATATGGCAGCAGCATGTATAGATTGTTTCATTTAATGATCAAAGAAAACAAAGGAGAGCTTTGATTTTGGTTAAACGAAAGAAATTTAGGGTTGTTTTCTGCTTGAGAAAATCTTTGAAGACTTTTTTGAAAGCCATATGCTTATTTGCATTAAGGTTGTCATCATTAGTAGAAAAAAAAAATATCACTTTTATTGCCCAGGTCTTTTGTATGTGTTATTTCTATATGCCTCACTATTTTACTGGTAACTTACAGTCAGCTAAGAAAATTATTTATATGCCGTACTCACTTACACAACCTTCTTTAGGAGATGCAGGTATCTTATCTCTGTAAAGGCTAGAGCAAAGTTCTGAAATTCAACAAAGGCAAGTGCAGGGTCCTACACCTGGGGAGGAATAACCCCATTCAGCAGTACAGGTTAGGGGCTGACCTGGTGGAAAGGAGCTCTACAGAGAGTGACCTGGGAGTCCTGGTGGACAACAGGATGAGCATGAGCCAGCAATGTGCCCTTGTGGCCAAGAAGGCCAATGGCATCCTGGGGTGCACCAAGAAGAGTGTGGCAAGCAGGTGGAGAGAAGTCATCCTTCCCCTTTACTCTGGCCTGGTGAGGGCGCATCTGGAGTGCTGTGTCCAGTTCTGGGCTCCCCAGTTCAAGAAGGACAGGGAACTGCTGGAGAGTGTACAGCTACGAAGATGATTAGGGGGCTGGAGCATCTTTCTTATGAGGAAAGGCTGAGGGAGTTGGGTCGTTGTAGTCTGGAGAAGAAATGACTGAGAGGGGGAATCTCATAAATGCTTAAAAATACTTAAAGCAAGGGCACCAGGAGGAGGGGGACAGTCTCTTTTCAGTGGTGCCCAGAGATAGGACAAGAGGTAATGGGAACAAACTCGAATATAGGAAGTTCCATCTGAACATGAGGAGGAACTTCTTTGCTTTGAGGGTGGCAGAGCACTAGAACAGGCTACCCAGAGAGGTGATGGAGTCTTCTTGACTCTGGAGACATTCCAAACCTGCCTGAATGCCATCCTGTGTGACCTCTAGGTGGACCTGCTTTGGCAGGGGGGTTGGACCAGATGATGTCCAAAGGTCCCTTCCAACCCCTACCATTCTGTGATTCTGTGATTGTAGTAACCTACTCTAAAGAACTAGCTGTGATTAAAAAAAATATTGCTACATCATTATAACTTCTTTCTGTTTCTAAAGGTCAGCCTTATACTCCATCCTTTTATACTATCTACAACAGTCAGAAAACCATATTAATACACTATACTATGGGTAAACAGGATTTACACCAAAAATGTCTTTTGATTCTCCTGTTACTCTCATAATTTTAAAAATGTTTCCTCTTCTTGGTAGTAAGCTAACTCACTTAATGAGGATTCAGAAGAAAGGTGGTCTCACATAGAGAAAAAATGTCTATTAAAAGTGTCCCAAGAGTTTATGTTATTTAAAAAGGACATTTATAGGAGATACTGAAGCAGGGAAGTGGTGAGTATCAGTTATGACAGAGAGTATGTTACAGTGAGTTCTGAAATTAGAAATATAGGGAGGGACTCAGAGCAGAATGATAAACATGGACGATTGCGGACGGAGTTAACTGGAGAAAATTGAATAGAAAGCAGAAGTATGATTTAGACACAGTTTTAAATCCTTAAATATTGTAAATTGCCATACTTACACTGATGATGATTTACCAAGTTACGTTATCTCACAGTGTTTTCCTGTCTAGTGAACAATGTATTACTGATGCAGTTTCTGGTGTTAACATTTATTGACAATGGTTATGATATACCATGCACTCACATTCTGGACTTATAAAAGCAGAACAAATCATGGAATAAAAATAAAATTGTCAATTGAGTTACCTTTGCTGTAATTAAGACAAGATTTTAAAGAGTTACTGGAAAGAAAGCAATGGTAAGTATAGTAAAATTTGTTTGGAAAAAATAATTTCATTATATAATAAATATATAAATTATATAGCTGCTCACACAGACTACCACAGACAAGGTGCTGCTTTCAACAACACCTATACATAGGACCAACATAAAACATAAGCACAGACAGCTAAGTGCCTATCCTCCATGCTGGGAGAGATAGAAGGTCACTGGCACTGGGACATACACAGCACTCTAGATTCCCAAGCACATGCACATTCTTGGATCTCCTCAATACCATCACAGTCCCTCTGTCTGCCTGGTACCCCTGCCAGAATCCCAGGCTCACTCACCTGCTCTATGGGTCTCCTGTTCACTGGCTGGTCCGGCTTGGTGCTCCCTAGCAAACACACAGCACACACGCATCCATACCACAGGCATCCCATGCTTGTGGGTCCCCTCAAATACCCTCTACCCACTTGATAACACTGCCTGGACCGAGAACATCCTCCTTGCTGCCTAGTCCAACTTAAGCTTTGCTAGGATGCATGCACCACTCCCCCTGCCCCCCCGTCCCAGTTTGGGGAAGATAAAGACACTCATGCCCACAGCAGCTTGCACCTGGCACATGGGTTTTGATTTGTGGTCCCACTCCAGCCACCAGCACTGACCCCCTCACTTCCTTCATGCCATTCCTTCCTAGTAGCTGCTTTTTGGGATACACACCACTCCTACCCCAGTGGCCGGGGCCAAGACCTCTACCTGCTCCAGTAGCTGGCACTGGTGTAAGTCAGACCTGCTTACATCTCTGGTCTTATTCCAATAGCTAACATCTAGTTCACTCCAGCATTAGCTGGCACTTAGTCCTTGCAGCACACGTACATATGGGGTAGACTGAGATTACTCAGAGAGCTGTTTTAGAAAGGATTTAACAAGAAGGCAGAACAGACTGTGGTGATCAGGCACAGGGCTCTGTCAGACAAGCATACTGACCGGCCACATTTTACACACAACTGTCCCTTTTTATACTCTGTTCTTTCTATTCCCTACTTTGTTTCTCCCAGTTTCCTTCCCCTGCGTGTCCCCTCATCAGTTCACATAGTTCCACTGATCCCCCTCCAACAAGCCTCATCCTTATCGGTTGCAAAGCCCTGGTTTGCCTCCAGTTTCTTGATAACCCCCCAAAATTAGTGTGAATGACAATGTTTGTTACTTGTCTTTGTCTCCATTATTTTGTCTGTCGTGTTTGTATCTCTGTGAGTTTTGTCTCTTTTCCTTAGTATACCATCTGAACAAGGTCCATGATCAGATAATCTCACTGAAATAAACATTCCCACATTTCACATACCCTTATCAACTAGTGCGACTGACCAGGTTTTGTTCTAACTACTGCCTCCCTTATCATTTGTCAGCCGTGTTTGTGTCTTTGTATGCTCTTGTTTATGGCTACTCCTTTTCTTGTTATGCCCTCTTGCATTGAACAGGCCCTTGATCAGATACCCTTGACAGCACTTTCTCCTTTCACATACCCTTACAAGTATGACAAGATTTAGAGAACAACAATTTCTTGTTCTATTTATTCATTGTCCTCCTGATTTTGTAAACTTTGGTCACATGCCCTCTGCATCCTACTCTGAAATTACCAAAGTGCTTTTTGGTCTCTGCTTGAAAAGCAGCTGCCCTAATAAATATATATTTAATAAATATCCCTAGAAAATAAAGGGATAGTTTTACAAATGAATAATTTTAAATCCAAAACTTACAAGGGATTAATTTTGAATCATTTATGCATTAATCAAGAATGCTTCCTATTAAATTCTTGCAAAGTAAGTTCCTTTTTCATCGCTTAAGATGAATATTCACAGTTTAAGTTTTGTAATTATGTAACACTAATTCTGTCTTAAACAGATTGAAAAATGTATGAATAAGAAGAATATAAAAGAATTAGTTGCTTTTGTTTGTATTTTCAAAATATTCTGGCTACTGTTCACAAAATGTAAATAAGTCATTTGTTTGAACTAGATTTTCTTCCTTCTATCAGAGGTTATAACCTGGAAAACCTTTCATGGACAGATAAAAGATTAATCTTAAAGGTGATTTTACCTGCATAGTGATTTAAGGTTAGTAATCTACAGTGATATTTAAAATAAACATATTTAAAATAGTTAAACAGCTTTGGCTTTGTTAGCTTCCAATCAAGTGAAAAAAGGTAAAGCTAAGGGCAATGTAAGATTTTGTGACACAGTCTGTTGACTTTAAAATGAAGAATATCTGTTCTGAAGTATGAAAATGCTTATAAATTAAGCGTTTGAGAATAATTCTGAAAGCAATAACAATTTTAGGGTTGTTACAAGTTCTTCTATTAGAGATTGCCAAGTAAAAGTAAATAACCTTGCTATAAGAATTTTCAACTGTTTTAGACACATTACAAAGTAATATTTTTCTTCTAATTAAAAGAAATAATCAGCTTTGAAATGTACTGCATTCTTCTGAAATAAAATAAAATAAACCAGAATAAAATTAAATAGAATAAATAAAATAGCTAGACACTTTCAAGGTATTTTTACAAAGTTCACAAAATAAAAGATAAATTGTAGCATTATATCAATTTATGAAATTAACAGGTGCTATGTGAACTGCATGCTTAAAACCTTGTAAATATTGCAAGCATACAAATGGTAAACCCTAAGAAACCTAAACTAATACAGAAAAAATCCCGTATTTTAGATAGTTTAGACAATATAATCAATGGAAATACTTTATTTTGATTGAAACATGAGAGACTATGATTCAGAAAGTGCAGTACTTTAGAAAGTAATCAATGATTTATTCCAAAGATACCTTTTATATAATAGTTACATGCCAGTTGGTAGGAGTTAAAATGACCAATGTAACCATATCTCACTATTATAAATTTGAAGAAATTATTGTAAATTTAAATGCAAGGCATATGATACAGAAATTTTAAAGGCTTACAACTTGGTCAGATTTACTTGAGTTGATGAATACAGAAATAATTAAACCCATGATTTGAAGTATGGAGAGCTGTATTTTCTTACAAGAAAAAAACTACCAAGTAAAAATATTTTTAAAAAAATGCAGGCCCCAAGCCCCTAGAATAAGAGGACTCTACCTATTGATATGGAAATGAGAGAATCCATTTCCTTAATCGCATTCTTCTAAACATCTGACTGTGGCTACCACTGCCCAATAATATGAGCTTGGAACATAATCACATTTTTAGCCAGAATATTATTTGACTGTGTAGTTAATATTTCCTTGCATTTCGCCTTAACTTGTGACTTAAGATTTTGTGCTACCATCTCCATTACCTGCAATATTCAGAGGTATTTTTTTAAAATTACTTCATTTTGATACATTTTCAATGGCTCAACAGAAAACATAGAATTAATGCAAACATAAATGCACAAAAATCAGCATGGAACTAACTAAATTTGTGAGAGGCATATCAATAAGTGATCAAATGAGAAAAGGATGCAATAAGAAAATTTTCACAGCCTCTGAAATAGCACACTTTACCCACAATTTTACAGTCACATAATTAAAAGAGCAGTAAATTATTGCAATCAAGATGATGAATATTTTTTTCTGATAACTAATTATGTATAGTTGAACAAGAGCAAGAATTGATGCAGTATAACTCAGATGAAATTTTGTCTGATTGTAAGTTATTTATATTGTTGGATAAGTTTCAACATCAAAGTAATTCTTTTTTCCTGTGGAGGATTTTTATATGGCAAACCTAACATTACTCTACCCTCTAGGAGGTGCACAGCCACAGGATGAAAAGCAACAGATAGGAATTAATATAGCAGAAATTCTGATTGGATATAAAGACTTTTTTTGTAAGGGCATCCACTATTTCTCTGGGCAACATGTTCCAGTGTCTCACCACTTTCATTGTAAAAAAATTCTTCCTTATGTCCAACCTAAATCTACTCTTTTCCAGTATAAAACTATTGCCCCTTGTCCTATCACAACAGGCTCTGCTAAAGGTCTCTCTTCATCCTTCTTATAAGCCCCCTTTAAATATTGAAAGTCCTCAATAAGGTCTCCTTGGTGCCTTATCTTCTCTAGGCTGAACATACCTAGTTCTTTCAGCCTGTCCTCATAGAGGAGGTGCTCCAGCCCTCTGATCACTTTTGTGGCCCTCCTCTGGACTCATTCCAACAGGTCCATGGCTTTCTTATGTCAGGGGCCCCAGGGCTGAATGCAGTACTCCAGGTGGGGACTCACAAAAGTGGAGTAGAGGGGCAGAATCACCTCTCTCAACCTGCTGGCCATGCTTCTTTAGATGCAGCTCAGGATATGGTTGGCTTTCTGAGCTGTGAGCACACATTGCCAACTCATGTCCAATTTTTCATCCACCATGACATTAATCTGTAATTAAAAAATCACTAATGTTAAATGTACATTATCAAATATATATTTAAAGATAGAAATGGACCAGTGTAAAAAATAGTCTTAAAACATTACAAGAATAATTTGGGGATATTACTACATAAAGAATTAAGTTAAGCAACGAGTACTTCCTGGGGGAACTCAAAAGGGACAAGCAGCATGTAACTTCAATTTTCTTTGTAAGTACGGTAAAGATACTAAGAAAATTATAAAAAATGTGATAGTTTTTAATATAAGTTATAGGATGGAACAGCTGGTACAGTGCAGGTATATTTATTGCCTTCTGAGAAGTCTGTATGTATTTCATGCAGAAGTATTCCCTACAGGGAAAAAAAAAAAAAAGTTTTATTTGTTATAAAGTATATGAAAAAAAAAATATTCCAATGAAAAGAATATATTCCAATGAAGAGAGTGCACATTAAAAAATGTAAGAAAGCAGCTTCTGCCTGTTCCTTAGGCAGAATAATTGCATAAATTATCTTAAATTAAATGACATAGTTACACAACTGCTAGGAAATGACAGAAGAACCATACCAGGTAAGACTAAAAAGAAGAATTAATAAGTTCTCATGAGATTCTATTAGTCTGGTATCTGTTATTCAGGCAAAAAGGGATGCAGAGATATTCCTAGAATAAGAGTGGAGTATGGATATTAATGATGGAGATACCCTTGAATCTAACAGAAGTCTGGAAGGGAAAGGCACACTGTATCCTAACACTGCCATGATAGTACCATGGGAAGAAATTCATCATACAAACCAGTTGATATAGAAATTAAAGCTGACAATATGCAATCCTCAGTGACAAAGAAATGAGATGATATGAACTTTTCTTGTGAAGGAATTCAAGCCCCCTATGGAAAGAAATCATATTGTATGTTAATGACATATTAGGGATGCACAGTTCTAAGTCTCAAAAAGCTAGAAAGTACGTCAGAGAGTTTCAGTAGCTATCATAAATCCACCACATACACAGCTGCTGTTTTACAATACATTTATCTGTAATGATTTATCTGGTTTCTAGTATCCAATCCTTTGTATTAAACTTCTTTATTACATGACGTCATTCTTGGAGTAGGTATGAGTAGTATGGCAGCTTTGAGGTACTGTAAGTGAGAATTCTCATAAAAGATGTAGAAGTTTTATTTTTTTTGTAATCAGGGATAAGTCAATTAAGTGGCCTATCTATTGCTAGTATAGTATTTGAGACAAAAGATTTCAGTTCAGGGATTTCAGACTGATTTCAAATTTGATGACTTCATAGTCACCCATATTTTTTTGAAGTCTGATCAGGGGACCATAGGCTCTTTCCACTTATGAGCTGATCTGGAACCATGACAGTAGAATTGTGTTCATATTTTGTCACTGTTTTCAAAAAACCCAACATTTTTTAACCTACAAGTAGCCTTTCAGCATCGCATACAGTAACATAAGCAATAGTGAATTTAAATTTCTGAGTTTCAAAAGACATTTGATAAAGACTAGTAAATTAGTAAACTGGCAACGAGGAATCTTGTTACTTTTCAAATGACTTGCTTACATACTAGACTACCTCTCTACATAGAGAAAAAGTGATACAAACCCAAACATTTTGACAGTAACTTGTCTGTTTCAGAGTCACAGCTTTAGGGAAGGAAAAGAAGTGATTAAAAAAACCCCCTGGCACCTGTTAAGATATAGAATTGTATTCTATGTGTTCTCCAATTAAATATGCTGAAAGCATAATTCAGGCCAACAAAGTGGTAAAAGAAGCAATATAAGCCCTTTCTCCTTCCCCAAGCAGATGTTATAAATTACTATATTATTGTTTTTTTAAATGCACACAAATGCATACACATACACTTCACTTCAAATAGTCAACAAAAATAATTAATCCAGGAATCCAGATATTTAAGTACCCGTCATCTTAAATCAAAGCAGAAATGATAGGGAAAATTAAATGTTATAATTCAAATTCCAGTTTTGAAGTATATAAACGAAGCTTTGAAAATTAAATAAACCTGTTACAGTCAACTATGATTCAGCCTGAGGCCTTTTTGTGGAAGTACTCAAAGCAGCCCCATCACAAACTTGTCTTAAGTCATTCTACATATTTCAACAAGAAAACTCAAAACACCTGCTGTACAAAACCTTTTAAAGCAAAAGGGAAGAAAAAAAAATAATGTCCCTTTTAATAGGACAGCTGTCTGATATTTTCAGTCAATTCAGATGGAGTTACAACACTACCATCTTAGATGAGGGCCTTTTTATACGTGGACATACTACACAAGTAAAAGGGATGACAGTTTGGATTACTTTGATTCCTTTCCCCTTCTCAGAACCTTAGACCAAAACAAATACAGAGCTGCTGTATTTTGAATATATTTTGAAATATTTAATAGAAATATTTGATTTCTATTTTAAATATTTAATAGAAACAACTGTATTATAAAGAATAAGGTATTATAGGAACTCATGAAAGAAATACTTTAGGACACAAAATAATGAAATGAATAGCAATCTAACAAATATTGTCATTGCCAAGAACGCACATAGAATTTAGGTTTAGTCATATAAATCAACATAGTTATGTTAACAGAAAATAAAATAACTGGAAAACACTGGGAGATGATTCAGAAAGTGGGGGTCACAGAGCCAGCTTACTTACAAAACAATTAATATATTTTGTACATATCATTATATTGGCAGCAGAAAAAATATTTAATAAATCAACAATATTTATGCTATTCATAATGCCTAGTTATTTTATATTTTTCCTGTTAGTAATAATAAAAGAAGGTGGTTTTGTTCCTGTGATGTACAGACTTATCTTATTTTGTAGTTTCTCAAAACCTTCTTAGTCTCTATATTTTTTAGTTTGTCAAGGTTTTCCCCATGAAAAGCTTTGTCACTGCTTCGTGTTCTTTGAAGTACACTTTTCTTTTTAAATCTAAATATGTATCCTTCCTTTTCTTCTGTCAACACTTGTAAATTAAAGTTTGAGAGCCTGATGTCAGCCATTCAGGAGGCCTCAACGCTTTCCACAGATACAACAGAAGAGAAATTCTTTGGGTAAGCTTACCTTTTCTGTTGCTCTGCTCTCTGCCCAGTAGGTTTTCTACAGAAGGAAACTATAAAAGTTTGAGTAATACAAACTAATGCAAACACATGAATCTCAGATAACCCTGGCCTACTAGATAGCAGAATAATTTCTCTGCTTGAAGAATACTCGACCCACCCACATAAATACAACAACTAGTCATGTTCTGTTCTATCTATTGAGTCAACGTCCAATCTGCTACAGCAGTCCTGTCTTCCCACCCACCTCCCTTCATATACTTGTTCTGCTTTGTATTGAAACATCAGCTTTTCTCACTAGCCATTATATTTTCCATGGAAAGTGGTTGTTGTCACAGTGATAAGTCATAATACTCGGAAATTCATGGAAATTCTTGGAAAAACGTGTGCTCTATTTTGTAAGTTAGCTAAAGTAAGGCAGGGTGTTAGGCTCAGTAAGAGAGAAGTATGTCCCTAACGGGGAGTTATTACTATTGTTTTTCCTGTTTGCCGTGTTTCACAGGGCATGGTTATCCAGTGCTAGGTATGTGTTAAGTATATTAAGTATGCATTGTGAATCTGAAGATTTGCAAGTCACATTTGGGTACATAATTATGATTTATTTATGTAAAGCTACAAGCTATAGAAAATTTCATTAAACAGAACCAGGATTTTCAAAGGGGTTTCTGTTTGGTTTTTCTTTTGTTTGTTTTTGGGGTTTTTTGTGTTTTTTTTTTTAAATACCACTGAAAGGCAATGAAATGTTTGCAATCTATTGTGAACTCCAAGTCTGTTTTCAACTCCAGCAATGAATGGCATTACTTGCTACCTCTAATGAATATTATAAGTGAGAAAGAGCTTGCTCTCTGTTTTGTGTCATGGTAGGCCATCCTCCAGATTGTGCTGCAGACCAGCCATCTAATTCTGTGGTTTCTGCAAAGACACAAGGAATCAGAAGATATTCATACTAGGTAGCATATCTATTTTTTCCCCTTCTCTTGCTTTTGGTCTTTTCCTATTTTGAAGTAGCACTTCTATCCTAGCAGAAATTCAGGGAAAATTTTTGTGTTGCATGTTTACAAATCTTCTCCAAAGATTCTTACTTGTATCCTGTAAAATAACCAGGATTTTTGCAAGCAAGCTTATTTTGTGCTACTTTATTAGATTAAAGAAGGCCAAATGTTCTTGCCCCACCCCTTCAAGTTCTTTTCACAGTCTGTTGTAAAGGAAACACCCAAAATTTTCAGAGAATCTGTGTATGATCTACACATAAGCAAGAGATTGAATGTGTTTTCATATTGTCAGCAGAAATGTAAATCTGGATGGAATGTCCTGGTTTAGTAAAAACAGCCTGTTATATTTTTCTTAGCGTATTTGAAATGCAAGAAAAGATTTTCCCTTGTCACATATATTTTTTATTTTGAGTAAGGTCATCATGTCATAAATATTCCACGAATGAATTGTAATGAAATATTACTCTGTTTTCTTTGCTCCTTAATACTATTTAAAGTGTGTTTTATGCCTTACTGCTTTTATTGGCAGTACGTGTCATTATGCTATACTTCATCATTTGTCGAAGTAGTTTGACCTTGTAGACAAAGCATATTGTCAATTAGATTTTTCTAGCTTTCAGTCTTACAGAGATAATCAAAACTGTGTATGTTTACCTCTGCTTTCCTAACAGCCCATGAAATCCGGTTGCATTAAAGCTCTGGCTACTTGCTGAATTTTGGTAGTTTAGCAGTTTACCATATGGCTACTGACTGCAGCGATTGCCTGTGTGTAATTGCTGAGTTTGGGCAAATGTAAAAACAATGGCACTTCTGCTATATTTCCCAGTTGCCATAAGTCTGGTCATAATAGTATACACAATGGCAGTTATCATCGCAAAATTAAAGTGCAGCAACTTCTTAAACTGTGGTAATTTAATTATAAATTTGAGACGTTCTAAATCCAGGAGTTTACTCTTTGAATCTGATTCTTGAGGAGAAAAAACACAACAAAATAAGTAATTCCAAGGATGTAAGCAGCAGGGTACTTTTTCTTTTTCTTTTTCTTTTTCTTTTTCTTTTTCTTTTTCTTTTTCCTTTTTTCAGAATAAGTTAGATGTTTCTCTCTACAAATAGGCAAATCTGATAGAGTGAATAATTTACCTTGGGTCATTTGTTTGAAAATACTACCTTGAACTGGAAAGGATCTTTTGGGCTAACTCAGCCTTCCAGTAGTACTCTTTTGACCTAAATAAAGGAGAATAGTTTTATTGTTATTTATTTTTTTAACAAAAAATTCTGTTGTTAATAAATTTTTTTACCAGTAAAATTAGTATTCATTGTCCAAAGGAGATTAAGAGTTTCTGCACTTATGTAAATTTATTTCCATAGATAAGAGCAACAAAGAACAATAAATAATAAGAAATCAAAGCTATATGTGCATATGCAAAAAACCTCCAGGGCAATAATTTATGGAAATAATCCCAACTTTATCTCATAGACTGCCAACCTACCATAGATTTACTTATTAGGCTGAAAGGTGATTAAATATTTGTCTGTCATCCTAACTGATAAATTGGTGTTATCCAGATGACTGCTGTCAGTTTTATTTTGATTGCCCAGCAAAGTTTAAAGTGTAGTAAAAATTGTAAGCACATTACAATTACCTGTGTTTCTATAGCTTTTGCCTTTATCAGCAGCCATTTTCATGCCTTGGGGTATCTCTATTCAATAATGACTGTAGATGCGTATCCATGTGACTTTCATGCCAAAATGAATTCAGGAGAGGAATGGTCTGAAAATGAGTGAGAGTCATCTTAATACTTAAACATATGTCTAAAATAAATTTCTGTTTTTCTGACGCAAAGTAATTCCTCCAAAGTAACACATATTTACATTTCCAGAATATTTAGTGTTGCTAATGTAGTTTTATACAGTATATTTAGAGCTTAAGGTAAAAGAATGGTGTAGTTTCTGGACTTAATAAAAGGAAGAAATGCTGTAAGAGGATGAAAACAACTTTGAATTCACGTGGCACCCTAACAGCAGAGTTTTCATAAAACAAAACACAGTTACTTATTGAAGTTAGAATTCCAGTGTCATAGCTGGCATGCTATGTTTGGATAGGGATATGAAAATAATAAAATTAACAGTATTACCTAGAACAAAAAATATGGTGTATTGTACCTTCTTACATGGCAGCTTTCAAGTTTGCATAGTGGGTCTTGGTTTCAGAAACTTACTGTGGGCAGGGATAGAAGGGCAGGGTAAGGATATGATTAATTTGCCTAAAAAAAGGCATCTAATTCCATTTGTTGTGCTGTAGAACATCCTGCCAGACTTCTAGCTACTATGCTGTTCTAGGTCTGCAAAAGTGTTTTGTAGGTTCTAGATTGCATTTTCTGGCCCTGTGCAGAGTCTCAGGTATGACAGAGTGTCTCAAGTAGCACCAGGTGCCTATGCTTAGGCAACTGAAGTAAGTGTGTATTCTATAAATTACACTGAGGATTGCAGCTAGTGTGAAAAGTTGTTAATTCTTGCATAAAATGATGTAATTGAGCAGATATATTTTCTTGATTTACAGGAATTTGACTTGAACTACTTCTCATTTGTGGCTTCATGTAGATGGAACAGGACATGGTAATAGTTAGCAAAACAGCTCAGTTAAATCCAATTTGCAGATATGTTTGTCTAAAAAACTCAAGTGATTCGTAACAGACACTGATATAAGGAGTCCTTTAGCAGAAACTGCATGATTTAAACAATGCTTTGTATTTTGAAAAGTTAAGTTTTGGAACTTTCATGGTCTTATAATATGGAACCCATTGTTAGTACAACGATCCTAATTTATAGGAGATTTCCTTTGTATGCCTATGAAGAAGTACAGCATTGTAGAAGTTCAATTAGCAAGACAACTCCTAAGAAAAACTGTCAAATAAATGCACTTATATTTTCAACTATTTAATTCAGAAAGACATTGGTAACCGGCAAAACTGATGTAGATAGGATCTCTCCTCTGTCATTAGAGAAAGGTGTACATTAGAGGATTAGATGTTTGAAAGGAATGAGAATTAGAGTATGTGCCAGCTTCTAGGATTTGGCAAGGGAATTTACACCCTTTCATCTGCAAATCAACACTTCACATTCAATTAATGGGTGAAAGTGCGCCCTTTATTAAATATATAACAAGCTATTAATTATTAATTATACAATTCTGATGCCACTATAATACAGTTATAATAGTAATGCATAATTTACCATTTATATTATAAAATTATAGCATGGATGTATGCTGAGAATTACAATAAAGAATGAGTTTGCCTGTCTCTCTGACACTCGGTTTTTTCCATTAACATAGGACAACTAAGGTCACTGTGAGGTTTAAAAGAGAGTGTAATCTGGTCTCTGGATAATCATCTAATGCCAAGTAAAATGTATATACTAACCAAATATCAGATTTGTGATGAGTCCTCTCTCAACTTGTACAGCTACACTACTTAAACTGCTGTCCTGGTTTCAGGTAAAACAGAACCAATTTTCTTTTCAGTAATTTTATTTTTCAGATAAGCCTCTTCTAACTAACTGCAGTCTCTGAAATTAATGGCATATTTTTCAGACAGTGTCTTCTTCCAGAGTGATAAGACCTTATGTTTACAGTTAATATCAAGGCATGGTATGCAGAGAGGCTCCTGCTTATACTTACTGCTGTAACAACCAGAGTCAGCCAACTTTGTTATTTGCCCTGTTGGAGGGTCGGAAGCAGAAAAGCGTACAGGGGTCACACCTGCATGGAGGAGCAGACAGGATGGCTGGATCACCCCATCTGCCTCATGCTCAGTATAAAAGCTGAGGGATCAAAGGATCGGGTCTCTTTCTTCAATGGTTGGCATTCGAGGAGAACTCATCTACCTTTGATCTGGATCCCTGCACTCCTGAATCCACATCCAGAATCCAGCTCCCATCCATCACTGAGTCTAGTCTGGGACTTTTGCAGTGCCTGCTGGGGACGTGATCATCATCCTGGGAGCTTAATATTGCTTTTGTATATGTTGTATATATTTCATTATTTTAATTTTTTTATTATTTTCTTTTCTTTTTACTGTTTTATTATTAATATTTCATTAACATAGTTTAATTTATTTTAACCTGATAAGTCTCTTTCTCTCTCATCATTCTGTCCATGAAGTNCACCTGCATGGAGGAGCAGACAGGATGGGTGGATCACCCCATCTGCCTCATGCTCAGTATAAAAGCTGAGGGATCAAAGGATCGGGTCTCTTTCTTCAATGGTTGGCATTCGAGGAGAACTCATCTACCTTTGATCTGGATCCCTGCACTCCTGAATCCACATCCAGAATCCAGCTCCCATCCATCACTGAGTCTAGTCTGGGACTTTTGCAGTGCCTGCTGGGGACGTGATCATCATCCTGGGAGCTTAATATTGCTTTTGTATATGTTGTATATATTTCATTATTTTAATTTTTTTATTATTTTCTTTTCTTTTTACTGTTTTATTATTAATATTTCATTAACATAGTTTAATTTATTTTAACCTGATAAGTCTCTTTCTCTCTCATCATTCTGTCCATGAAGTGAGAGGGTGGGGAGAGCATCTGTTGTTTGTTTTAGTGGCCAGTCCAGCCCAAATCACAACAACTGCTTATATTTCTATGGTGGTCATCAGACCTCATCTTAAATGTGCTACATCTGCAACAAATGACACTTGCTAAGAGTGGTATGTATTGGAGGTGGGCCTTCACATGAGTTCTAACCATCTTCTCATTGACTTCAGCAGTTTATTGTTTTCCTCTTTCTTTGTCTCCACCCTTTAAACTCTGTGTCCAATAAAATATGCTCAGAAAAAAGAACTATTAAAAATTACTAAAGTTTTTTTCAGCTTTTCACTTCAAAATGTATTATTGAATAGTGTGTTCATAATGAGACTATAATAAGGGGAAAAAAAACCCTAATAAAATCAGGATTTCTTTATTTACACTTAATCTGATTTCAATAAACGGTAAGGATGAGCTGTGAAATCATGTAGGTGCCTGGTAACAGCTTTTGTTATTATTTTGGAACTTGTGAGATCATCTGACCTCTGTTGTGCCCTAGACAGAGAGAATAACTTCATCTTTAACCACAAAGAGAAGAATTTTCTATCCTCAGGAAGATTAGATGGGGAGAAAAAAATAAAATTTTGCTTAAGGCCATCTTTTTTTAAAAAAGTTAGTATCAAGGGAGCATTTTATAACAGATTGGCTTTGCTTGGTTGTTTCTATCTCCTTTCCCATTTACAGTGACAGACTAAACCCACTGCAGTGTGAGCTAACCTGCTCACTCTGACACTGTAGTCAATTAATCCCCTTAGCCTTCCTGCCCACCTTCCCATTGGTTAATTTGTAAACATAGTGTAGGTCAAAAAGTACTGACTGCAAGATTGCTCAGTAGTCCATTCACTATTTGAGACCATTTGTAAAAAATAAGCCCCCTGCAAAATGCCAAAGACTCCATGCTTAATACCTTTACTAAGAGCAAATATTTGAATATGTAGATGTTCTTGATTCCATCTAGCGGAAGCCTTATAGAGCATTAAGATATAGGCGCACAAACACTGCTGTTCAACAAAATTTTGCATAATATCCATTGCATAAATATTTGATCAGAGAAGTGGGACTAAAATTTTTCAGAGTTCTATATTGTTTTCAGTCTTTGATATATGCACATATATATACACACACACAGAGGGCCGTATTTAAAAGGTAATGGGTTTGTACATCCCCCACCAACTGTAAAGGTTGGACTTGAAGCTGCGTTGACAAGAAACAGAAACTGATTCCTAACATAATCTGGGTCAAGATGATCCAAGTATACCTGTATGCATGGCAGGGGTTAATATAATGCCATTTACTGTTTCAGACCTGCTCTCCAGCTCTTAAAAATGGTTTGAAATGCATTCTTCCATAAAACTAGAGGAGAATATGAAAATGTTTGTTGTACTGAAATACAAAAAATACATTGGTTTTGGTTGTGCTCATAGTGAAACTTATGTCTCTCTTTTGTCTGGTCTTTTTTTTTCTCTTTTTTTGCCCCAAAGAAATAATTTCTTTATGATCAAGGTGAAGGTGCCATATGCTATCACACAGTTACTCATATTCAGACATGTAAAGGTCAGAGGGAGAATTATAATCACCTAATTCCTCTTTCTAAGAGCACAGCAGCAAGGTAAATAAGATCTAGAAATGTGAGGTTAAATTTTGATCCGTACTTTCACTAAGATGTGGTACCTGTGTCACCCAGATGTAAAGTGCTACCTGAGCATGTTGTCAGTGGAATCAAATTTGCTTTTTAATCTGCTGGTGGCTATGGAAATTGGTGTGCCTTAATCCTCTACCTAATAAACAATGCAGACTTGGCAAAATATTCTGCAGAATTTTTTGAAATCTAACCTTACATCAAAAAAATTGATAAGTATTTTGACAAAAAGTTCTTCAATTTGTTTTGGATATATTTTTTAGTATAGCATCCAGCATGTTACTCCATTTCAATAGTTATCCTTCATGAAAAAGAAAGTGTACTTATTTAAAGTTTGAATTTTTAATGTATTTTATCTCCTTTTGATAACACACTCCATATTCTTATACCATTCTCAGCCATTGCCAGATATTCTTTTCCAAAGTTCTCTCATCCCAAGGACAGACCAAATAATTCTGAATAGCCCCCCTGCTGGTGGTTTCTACTGTCATTTTGTTGGGAAGCCATAATTATATGGCTTGTAATTAATATAATTATATTAATTATGTCTTTATAATGATAAGGACACCAGCAGGTGACAGAAATTTCACAAAAGTATTGATCTGCTTAAGCTACCAAAATAATATCCAGAGCTAACCAAGCTTAGCATTTTCCTTTCATCTTCTTAGCAAAGGCTATGACTTCAGCAGACCTACTTTTTTTTTTGTAATGCCATGGTCCTTGTAATGACAAGTTGCTGATACTGCAATTAAACTTTGCAGAAGAGGGTTTGCAGTGAAGGCCAAAATTCTAGAAACAACTTGGACTTAATGTTTTGAGAAACTACCTTCTGACAGCTCCCTTTCAGTTATATATAACAAGTTGTCATTCTGTTACATTCAATATTAGTTCATCTAAGCCAATATGTGTTAAATCAATGTTAAGCTGAAGTGTCAGCTCACTTCCTTTTAAAGTTCTCAGGCTACTTTAATCAGTTACAGCAGCATAGTTCAAGGAGACTTGACTGATGTTTCAAACCACTGAATTGTTCAGGTTTGCATCCCTCTCTCCTTTTTGGTTTGACTGTTTAAAATGCTGTTTATAACTTGTAAATGCACTCCACTGTGCATACTACTTGTGAAAAAGATGGCAAGTGTATAGATTTCATCAGCTGTCACCTTAACCTGTCTAAGATTAAATTTATATTATTGAAAGAGTGTTCCTGGGCCTCATCATTGTTAAAATACAGCCTTGTGCTCCTGATGAACAGAAACAGAGTGGCATAAAGGGTGGACTATGACTCAGTCACCTGGTGTTATCACGGCAGTTCAAATTGGTTTGTATTAAAGCACATATGTCAGCTGATATTCAAAGGGAGCTTCTCCTGAATTTTTTACTCATAAATGTGTAAGCAGCAGGCAATCATACAAACATTGACCTTGACCAAACTTGTCATGTTCATAAATTAAGAGATCTACTGCTCTGTCATCAGTTACCAATGAAATACTGATCTCTTTTCACAATTGCGAGTGTTACAACTTTTTATTCTCTTTGTCATGGCTACCTGACCAGCACTAGAAAACAGAGAGCTTTATTCCAGCTTATGTGACAGTCCATGGTCACGCACTAAAAACAGCAGAAAACTGAAAAGCAGGCCTGCATTCAGGACTTGGGAAAAGAGGATCTTAGTACTGTAAGAGAGCTTTGTCCAGTCACCTGTGGTCAGCAGAAGGTCTCTAAGAGAAATCATATTATAACTAATTTTATTCTTAAGACTGAAACCAGCTTGTTTCCTGACCCCACGGATGGAGCAGTTAGCATGAGTCAGATGTAGTTAGCAAAGCTGTTGGCATGAACTGAAGAATTTTAACCGACTTTTTGCTGTAACAGAAGTAGACAAAATATGATCCAAACCTGTTCCAAAACACAGAGTAGTTTGGGTGTGCTCAAGGAAATATATAGCCAAACTACCCACTCAGCCTGTTGGATATCAACTTGTCCCAAAGTGACCTGAACAGGAAGATTAGGAGCACCGACAGCAAATCAGCAAACAACAGTGTAATTTTAGAAGAGTAATCCTCAGTGGGTTATTCCGTACCCAAACCTAAGAATTAAGTCACTTAAGAATACTGGAGGTAACCACAGTATAAAAAAGACCTTGATGAGGAACCTCACAACACTCCCTAGGATCCAGGACCATCTCTAACCTCTAGGAAACACAGAGGAGCCCAGTGGACCCCACAGCCCTCGACCATGCACTGTAGCACTGACACCACTGCACTGACCCACCTGACCTTCCTCCTGGCTGCATTATCTCTCCCCCAGGCTGGAGGAGTCATGCAACTAGTAAAATTGCAAGTTTGTAATGAAAGTGTTTTGGTATCCAGACCCATTTAGTTACACAATCATCTGGTCTTAAACCTGCTTCAACAGGAAGACAGTTCTCTCTTTTTGCTAGGAAGAAACCATTTTCTAGGGCCAGCCTAAATATCTTTACATCCAGCAGGCACCTCTTTGTTCTTGTGTTAGCATTGTCCTCTAACTGAAAGGCTTCTTCTCCCTGAGAAGAGGTAATTTCATTCTCTCTGAATCTTGATGAGAAAACCATATTCTCTGTTAGCACTTACTTTGCAGGGCCCAACTGTTTTCCTCTCCTTGTATAAGGGAGGCACTTCATCTCGCTCCTAGGAAGATTCCTGGTAACACTTGCCTGATGGCCTTCCAGTTTGAATTAATCTCTCTGGACATTAGCAACAAACCCATGGTCCCGTATTCCAGTACCCTGTATAATGGAATTTGTCTTTTTTTTTTTCTATTTGAAATATTTGCCCTGATATAGCCTTGGTTTCTTTCATTATTGCATCACATAGGAAGATCTAATGTTTAGTGTTGAGCTCCAGGTTTATAACATGCATTCCTGTTGACCTTTACAGAGACGTAGCTTTTATTTTGCACTATTAAATGTCATCTCATTCCCAGTTTTTAATGTCACTTAGTGCTTGCTGATAGTCTGACCCTTATATGTTTAGACAGTACTTTCAAACTCTAGGTTATTAACAAATTTTGTTAGCTGGCAGTTTTTATGTCAGCTTTACTAATGAAAAGGATCTTAAAGACAAACACCAAGATACAAAGATGATCTTATTCCTATTATTTTTCCTTTAGATCACGTTTCACAATCTTGGCCTTGTCTCGGAATATGAAAGTATCAGAAATGTGGAATCATGAAAATCATGAAAAAAAATCATGAAAACTGGAACCACAATTTTTTCTTAAAGTTCTGCATATAATTTTGTCTCAATGGTTATCTGAGCTGGAATTCCTGAACACACTTCAGAAGAGATTTTCTTGTTGGTTTTCTTGTCTGTATGTTGATATTCAGTCAAATAGCAAATCAAAAGAAGATAAAAAACACACAGAATTTTTATACAACTTTATGGACATATAAAAAAAACACTTTTAGAAGGAATGAATAAATCTTCAGAGCAGTCACTCAAAATTCAGTATTTTTCCTATATTATGTGAGCAGTTTTGCATCTCTGTTGTAACTAACTGGGTTTTTTTCTTTATTTTGCTTTTATTTTAAACTAAATTGGTTTCAATATGTGAAGCCATTTTAGATGAGCAGAGGTGAAACTGTGCTTTCGTTTTACAGGGGTTTTTTATAGTAGTGAGCTTTAGGGAAAAAAGAGAAAAAAGAATAGCCATCTAAAATTGAAAGCTGTTATTAAAGTGGATCATTGTATTGTGAAAACAAAATTGTTTTATGAGTGCAGCAATTTTTTTCTGTGCAAAATGGCAACAGTAATTCTCCATTTGTTTTAAGTGTCAGTACAAGTCCATGGAGACAATATCATGTCAAATTGATAGAAAAATAATTTCAATGCAACCATGCCATGAGACATTACGACGTCAAGACAATGGTAAAAGGACGTCAGTGTAAAACCTATGGAAGTCCAATATGTGAACCTAATAGTTTTTGATGTAGGTATTTGGAGATTATGTTACATTTTCTAGATAATAGCATGCTATCATTTAAATACTCTTATTTAAAAGCAGGAAATTAAATCAACGTCATATTAAGAAGCATCATGTACAAGCTCAATAAAATTAAACTTGTATTCATTATTCCTTAAACAATCTGCTGTCTTTTGGCGAGATCCATGGTTGATTTCAGCTGGCGTAGCTCCACTAACTTACCCTAGCTGAAGATCGGTTCTTGTGTTATCATCCTCTATTAGACGTTCTCTGAACAGTAGGAGGTGGAGAAGGTTTCATTTGTATGAGCTAAGCAGATAATTAACTACAAGTATTTCATTAGATGTAGACTAAGCAAAGTATTTAGATACTGCTGAGGGTTAAGCTAGCATTTGTATTTGAGGTCAAATCCAGTTTCTCTAGTCATATCTCTCACGAGCTGTCCTGGCAAGATACAGACTTTGTCTAAATGGAACCTGGAAAGAAGCCTATTCTGTTGAATCCAACCCAAAAAGAAGTTATTATGACAGAATTAAAAACCAGCCCCATAACTAATGTGTCAGTCTGGCCTGCTTTTGCCCCATTTCCTTTTTAATGCACATCTAAAATTCTATGTCAGCTTTATAGAAAAAAAAAAAGAGAAATGTCAAACTTTTTTTTTTTTTTTGAAAGTCTCCTTCCTCTCCATGCTCTGCATACCCCTGTACCATGAGCCCTCCCTATATCAGTATGTAGTCTGTTGACATTTGTTACATGCTATGACATAGTTTCTGCTGCACTGGTCACGACAGTCCCTCTGACAGACCTTATAAATTCAGTCTGCTTGAATGTAGACTGGTAGGAGAGTTTATTTCTTTCTCATCCCTGATCTTGTTTCTGCTTCTCCTCCCCCCTTTCTTTTTAATTGCTTTCTGCAGAACTTGACTTTTTACATCAGATTGTGTTGGAATATGACTTCCGGTTTAACCTTACTCCCCTTAACACCTGGATAAATATACAATTACTATTTCCCTGTAATTCAAGCCAAATGTTGCCTTCATTAATTTTTATAAGCATTTTTATTCAAGGAATAGGAGAAAACTGCTGCACTTGTGAAGTTACAACTAAAAGAATAAAATCCACACTATTACTAAATCTTTATGTTAAAACCCTCCCACTCTAAGGTCTTCAAATCCAGGACAGAACTGAATTTTGTGAGCTTTGTTTCAGAATTCTCTGGTATCAATTTTTGTGCATTCAGAAAAGGTATAGGTTGATGAGTTGCAGAGCATACTGAACTTCTTTGAAAACTAGTTTGAGATAGTTCTTATTTAACAGAGTGAACTGAAAACAATAGCAAGAAAATGTCTATCTCGTGCTCATTTGCTAAAAATAAAATACGATTATAAAATCATTTACACCTCTTTTTTAGAAGTAATAAGTTTATTATAACATGTAAGAGCCGAAAATAAAAACTTTTCTGAGCCTTCTTGGAATCAATAATTTTAAAGGCTAACATTCAATTGTTTGCATAGCAACAAAACCCAAAATATTGGCAGAGTTTCAAAATCAATATGACTATTGGAAAACAGCTGAAACAGCTGCAAGACATACAATTGAGGAAATCACACAGAACCAATTACTCCTACCAGTTTAAACTATTCAACATCAGGAAAATACAGTTACTGAGGGTCAGAGGTTGCTTGTGAGAAATATCTGTTTAATGTTTTTCTCTGTATTCTTAGAATTTTTTTTTGATTTTATAATTTCAACAAAAACAATCGAAAAAGGGAAAAGAAAGATGACATCACTGAAATCTAATAATGTTAATAATGTGTGTCCAAAAGTTATCTAGAATTTCTATGTAATCAAATGTTTTATTTTGCAACTGCTGTTTTGAAATAAAGGATCAAAATTTTCCTTAGCAACACAGTGTCTGCCAGCACAAAAGAGGCAGTGGAAATTTTAGGAAAACAATTATTATGAAGTAGTCACTCTTCATTTTGAAGGATGGTCCAACTCCAGCATTACTTGAAATCTATTTCTTCTAACAAAGTGAAGACCAAGGAGGAATCTGAAAGAGGCTTTATGATGTCTTTTGTGTCAGATATTAGTCTCAGGAGTGGGAAAGGAATGAGACATGCATGGCAAGTTAGGAATTTTCTCCACGGCAATATGATCCTGGCTTAGGCTTGTGAGGTACTAGAGCTGGGCAAGGATGTCTGAATGTGATATGTTGCATTAGCACTTGCTATTATGGGAATGGATTGTGGTTTCTTCTTCTACTTGCTGGCACCATTCCCCTTAGATTTGAATTTCCTTGTATTTATTACATCAGTGCATTGCTTTCACATTCAATAATTAACCTTGCTAGCTAATATCTGTTATAAAGTTTTCAGCATGTGTTTGAATTAATTAATGTTAATTGCTTCATGAACTTTGGGTGATCCACCAGGAACCAGTTCATTCCAAAAATAATATTTTCCATTTAAGCATGCAGTCATTAAAATACATTAATCTACTAATCCTATACCTTTATGTTGCTTCTCTTTTCCTTTGCCAGGAAAAAAACCCAAAAAACAAAAAGAAAATTCTCCCAGAATGACTATTGATTTTGATTTTATAGAGAAGAATTCAAGAGAATACATTTTAAAGCTTGGGGACTGGAATTTCTCCAGGGGTAATGGCTAAATGATATCCATATTTGTGAAACTTAACAAAAACCAATGTTTTCTTCTTTTGAATATGAATTGCTGTGGTAATAACTGGCTGCAAAAATGGGTGGTCATACTTGGTTTACCATAGTTTAAATACTCTGTATTTCAAGATCTGTCCCAAAACTTAACTTCCTAGTGCCAACAACAGGAAAGGATTGTGAAGTATTGAAATCGTGGTTAAGTAGTACGGCTGGAAGTCAGAATCAGTCTTTGCTTAGTTACTGTATGGTGGGGTTGATAAAGCTACCAAGCTCATACGAATAAACACAGAGTCAAGTGCTTTCAAGCTGAAAAAAACTTCTGGGTCTTGACTACAATTGTTCTTGTGAAGGACTGTGTTTCAATCTCAACCATCAGCTCTCCCAGTGTTGATGGAGGGTCAAGGCTCAGCTTCTTTGAAGACCTTACTCAGCTCATCTGTTGGGCCATGCCCTTAGAAGCACAGCAGGGAGAGACTAGCCATGAAACGTGCTCGGAGGAGAGCACAGTACACATTGTCTCACTGTGATGGAACTTAGAGTCCTCCCTTTTTTTTTGGTAGCTGGGAAGCAGCTATTGTCTGGAATGCAATACCAGGTAGAGGGCGTTACCAGTTCTGCACCCAGCCCACAGGACAGAGAATTAATGGCAAAATTATATCCTCTTCATCCTTTCAGCTACCTAATTATGTGCCAGAATTCTTTACAGACTGCGTAGAAGGATTTTGTATTTCTTATTTCCTTTTAATGTTTATCTATAGATTATATTGCCAAGTAATGCATGTAAGGTTTTAATAACCATAATTCTAAAGCTCAGGAAAAACCCAAAAAATTGCTAGATTAACTTGTAAGATTTTTGGTTTTTAGCAGGCCCTTTCTGAAATTTTATGATAAACTCTGCAGTTAGACACCCACTACAGCTGCAATGAAATCAGCTGGGAGTAAATGACAGCAGTGTTTATCCATAGCTGTTTTCAGGCTTCCAGATTTTCCTTGACTTGTCAAAGGAAACAACCTTTCTCCGAACCTGCAATTGGCAATTTGCGCTCCACTTTTGTGTTGCCCTGGTGTGACCTTTATAAGCCTAGGGGTTTCAGGAAGAGAATGAAACATCTGCACAGAAGATTACTGAGCAATTTCTAAACATACCTGCTGGATTTGACCATGACAATTTCTGGAAATGATTGGTAGCTCAGTCTGGAGGCTAAACTGATAATTAAGTCTAAGCATTGCTACCAAATTCCTTTTTTTGATGACAATTTCCATGCAAATGACCATTTCTGAATGTACCGTATCTTAAAGCTAAATTAGATTTTTCATGAAAACGACAAGAAAATGAAGAAATATTTTAGTCGTTTTGGGTTTAAAGAATAATTATAACCAGATAATACAGCAGATACTCTAGGCCAAAAGTTCACAAGGACACCATTTTGTATTAAATAAATGAAAAACCTAAAAAATACTTTTGGTTCATAAAGAATAAGGATTTAAAAGAATTCTTGTACTGTATTATTTTATTCAACTCAGATGTCAATTAAAATATGACACCCCAAAGCAAAAGTTACCTCAAACAGCAGAATTTCAGGTAATTTGGGCATAATAATTACACCAGGTCAATGACATATTTTGGAAAAAAACCCTGAAGTAAATTGCAATTATGTAGTGAATCATAATCAAGGATCTTCAAGGTCTCCTTAAGCTTAGTATATAATGAAGCCACCAAATTCCATGTGCTCTGACAACAAAATCTAGTCCATAGAGCACACAATAAGAGCAAGACACCATGGTCAAAAATAAGGTGTTTTTAGAAGAATGCTTGCAAGTGTCAAAATCTGCTTTGAATTTATTGAGAACACCAAGAAAAGAGAATCAACTGTAATCTGATAAAATGATAGAGAAGTGTGCAGGGCAACTCCACAAGAGGACTGCATTTTCAATAAGATACAGAAAAGAGACTGATGATTTTTTTTAATTCTTTTTCTCAATTAGAGTATTATTTCATATTTATAAGTCAATCTTAAGGAGAAAAAAAAAAAAATATCAAGCACATATGTAGTGGGTTTTCTTCCCAAACACAGAACTGAACAAAGAAATGGCAGTGTCTGGTGTTGAATGTGCCATGTATTACAGTGTGAGCTGTTTATAATTCGCCTGTTTGGAAGATGTGACTTCAGAACAAGAATTCAATACAATTTCTATTAAGGCAAAAGGCATCTCTGACTTGGAAGAAAGACTGAATAAGCACTTATTTTACAGCTTCTATAGAAACACAAGAAAGTGACTTGTCTATTTCTGCAGAAGCTGTTTCAATCCTGAAATCAGTTGGTTCACCTATAACATATAGTTATACTGAGGTCTGTTTAGTTTGGGAAAGATGGCTGAAACACCACTGTTTTTCTGGTGAGAAATTAGGCAACCATTATTACTAAAATTTTAACTACTTGTTAGGGTGGGCCGGAATTGTTCTTCCACATTCTGGGCTTGCAGCTTCATTCTCAGATGCCAAATGTCAGAGGAGCAAGGAGAAGGGGTGCTGCATGGTGTGTTAGGGATGGCGTGCCTTGGGTCACTGTGTAGGGTGCTAGTATGAACTCACCCAAATTAAAGCACTTTTAACTCAAGCAGTCCAAGACTAGTGTAAGATCTCAACCAACCAGTGCTACAGAAAACGCATCACTGAACAAGGTGCTTTCAGTGGCTTTGCCTCATCTGGGACACTCTTCCTGCTTTTTATCACCAACTCACACCATAGGTGGGAGATAACACCTCTCCTTGATGTCTTCCATTGAGAGAGGAAAAAGAAAGGAACAAAACATAGCAAAACTTTTACAGAACTTACGCTTGAGAATGTCAATAAATGTTTGACTTCGGTCATACTACCTAATCCATCACAGGAGATGGAAGCTGTGTGTAAAGGAGCTCCCAGGCAGGGCTGTGGGTAGGGGTCTCAGGTGAGGCTCATCAGAGTATTTAAGACCAATTAGTGTCTTCAGAGCCCTGACAGTGTGTGATTGTCTTATATGTATTTCTAAAGAGTTTCAAGTGGTTCAGATTGTATTCCCACACACAGAGGATTTACATCTTTTTACAGGTTTACAGGAATATATGCAGGGAAAAGCACAAATCCACAAAGTGAATTGGAGTAAATGTCAGAACTGCCATATACAGGGGTTGCACGTTACTGATGCAAGCAGTAAATTGCTCTTTTTTCCATCTTCTTTGCAAGAGAAAGTAAATTTGTACAACTGTAAGCTTGTCTACACAAAAAGTGGCTCTATTTCAATGAAACCCATATGTTAGATCAAATTAGGATATGGTCAAAAATATCATAAGAAATCAGTGTAAAATAATCTGAAAAGCTGTAGTCATTACCTTAGGATTGATCATACTGCTGCTTAGGCTATTAACTTAAAATTACTTGCTTGATTGCTTGCTGTTCTCTCAGTTGTACCCACAGGAATGACTTACATTGAAGCAAACAGTTGTGACAATCAAAAAAATTACTTCTTCGAGCAGTATGTTCTGGCTGTCTGAAACAAGTGCAATAGAAGTGAATTTAAACTCCCAATTCAGCCACTATAGCTGAAATATAAGCATAGGCCCACCTGCACCCATGGTTTGAGGCAGGGTGTAATAACCACATTGGTTAAGAATAAAATGAATGTTTGCCCTGTGCTTACCCAGCATTGCTGCAGATTGTGTTGGCCTTACGTGTGTCCCTAACCAATCTCAGCACCCTCTTCTTGTTTTTCTCTGCTGAGTCTTTTTTACCTGCCTACCACATACGCATCCAATCGATCCCAAGAAATTACATATTTCAGCAGTATAACATTGTATCTTTCCACAGCAAATTAAAAAAAAAAAAGAAAAATATAATCAAAACCCCAAAGCTCTATACTGATGCGTTTATTTTTTTTTTCATTACTATTCAGATGAAGTGACTTCCATCAGTTCACTCTTGAGGACACTTTTGCCAAAGTTTTAAAGGTCTCTTTTAGTGAACTTCTTTAAACTTGAGATGTCCTCATGACATACTGTTTTGCTTTCATTTATTCCTGAAAACTACTGGTAAGTTGTTAAAGGTCTTCTACAACTTCTGTTCCAAATTTGATGAAAATATTTCCATTTTCATAATTTAATCATTAACAAAAAACAAAACAGCATTTCTCTGCAGACTTTATTCATATAAACCAGTTGGTATTTAATTAAAACCATAATTGAAACAGTTTAATATAGAAAATATCTAAGAATGTTCAGGTAAACATACTTTGATATTTTAATTGGTTTTTTTTTGGTTTGCGTGTATTTTTATTGTCTGTATTTGTTTTGATAAACCTCTCTTTTACTAGTCAAAACATAGATGCTTCCATCCAAATATGCATTATTCCAAACTGAATTTCAAATGAAATATGATAGAATTGATTCTACTTTCCTGTTTTGGCCATTTTTTTCTCCTTTTGAACTTAGTCTATGCTATTAAGCAGTCAAAAGAGAACCTATGGGTATAATTTATTTAACTCTCAATAGTGCACATTGAACCTGGAGCCATTTTGATGTCGTATAAATTGTACACAGTACAATAGAATGGCAGTAGGTCACTATCCTCTTAAAAGAAGCTCCAAAGAAAATGAGATGATCGTAACATCAAGTGGGCAATCAGTAAATCTTACAGTGATGCTACCAATATTAAAGCTAAAATGTTACAGTGAGGGCTTGTCTGCCCTAGAGGAGACAAAGAAGTTATAACCACTGGGTGAAGTACTTTGAAATACTGCTAAATTACTTCATGATCACATACAAATGTGCTTGTCCTGTTTGGCTTGTTTTGCTAGAACTGTGTGTATTAGCTCACTCAGAAATCCTACTGTCTATGACTTAGTTTCTTCCTCAGAAGACAGACTGATAAAAAAGTGCTACAACTGCTGGCTTTGAAAATTTCCCTACTAAAAATTCCACTAAGAAAATAATGACTTATCCCTTTATTTTAATTAACTGGCCTATTTTAATTAATTAATTAATTTAAAAGTCCTAGGCTGTCACAGAATTCTTCAAAATCGTTGAAACATATATTTCAATTAAAAATCGATATTATTGTTCAAGTCCAAAATATTTCTTGGATTTTTAATGTTGAAGAGAAATTGATTTAGGCTTTTTTTCATCCTGAAGAAGTTCATAAAGTTGCTGTATTGAGGGTTTGGAATCATCAAGGAATTTTATGCACTGGAAGAACTGGGCAGCAAGACAGATGAGGAAGAACTGGAAACACATTTTCAGAAGAGCATCCCATCTTGCAAAGTAAGGCAAATAAAACTGTGTGTCAAACACACTGGATGTTGCCTCTCCCAAAAGTAAAGGCCCAAAGTAGATGGTTTCATTGCTCTGAGAACTGTAGAACAATTAGATGAACCATCACAATCAGTATACTTCCTTGTTGCTGTAGAATAAAAAAATCCAAACATTTAACTATGTGTAAAGTACTGAGTGCATGAATATGTGAGAATGACTAATGTTACCTACAAAAATAAAAGTTATCAGAAATATGGCTGATCATCTCAATTATTTTTATATGTTTTCATTCCTTTTTAAAATAGGTTTCTGGCAGGAATTCTCAAGAAAACAGAGCCCATGACTGCTCTTACTCAGTTTCCTTTTTAGGATGAGCTCCTTCTGCAGATAGTCTTACAGATCTTATTAGCACATGACGTATTTGATGTAGAAAAAACCCACAATTTTTGGTGGTTTTATGGCATCGTAAAGTCTATACAGCTAATGTATGACACTAAAACAGAAAGAACAGAAGGCCATAACGAGAAACTCAGATCTTCAAAAGCATAGCTGTACACTTGTGATAAAACAAAAATGTTAAAGATATTTAGCGAGATAACATAGCTTGGAAAAGGCTTAGCAAGGCCACAGCTGACAAAGATGATCAGGTGATCAGCATACACCAGTCCTAAATCTTACATTAGTGAGTGCTGGTGTGATTCACTCTTTCTTGAATAATTCATGAACAAACAAGGTTTTACTACAAAAGGTTTTGTCTTGTGTATTTCTTATGTCTTCTTTTAAAAAACATATGGAAACTACTGTGTTCATTCACTGTCTTTGTTACCCACTCACAGAACCCACGTGTTAAAAGTCATACAGTTCAAAACCAAAGTAGGAAATAATGATATCAATAATATGACTCGGAAATATGTCACAAAGAACAATTTTCTTATAATTAATAAACTATAAATTATAGACCTTGAAAAAGTAAGGGAAAGAAAAGGAAATATGTTACCTTTGCAGTCATCACAATATTGTTAAAATTTCACAGCAAACGTGTCTATCTAATAAGAATATAATTTTTAATAATAATTTTACATAATTTTATGTATGAATTCTTTTTATTATTGTTTTAATGATGAAATGATTTAATATATATGGGCCCTTCTTTGCGAGGCATTTTCTTGTCTATTTCCTTTTTAATATCGTTTGATCACATTATATAGAAGATATTATAGCCATTATGTCAAAGCACTAATGTCATGGGCAGAATAATGTCAGTTTTTATTAAAATGTTATTAATACACATTTATTTTAATGTCTTTAGAGAAAGAACTCTGGAATATTAATAGCTTTACCTTATCTTTATATTACATGCTGTGTATTGTAGAATGTTTTAGATATAAATCAGTGAAGTAATTCATCTTGATTTTAAAAATATCTTGTAACTCTAAAAAATAGTTTATGCTTCCAAGTTTGTTCTACATTAATTGCTAGCAACAGTTCAGGGAAATTGAAATGATACTTCAGATTCTATTGGTGACAACAAAATGGAGTGGAGAGAATGAATTTTCCCTTCTTTGCACTGAAGGCATCTCATTCTTTGTGCAGACGGGTTGGTACCAGCAACATTCATCATGCTTGAAGTGGATAAATTTATCATGTGTACGGAAAGATTACACATAATTGACAAAATCACAAAATCACAGAATCACTTAGGTTGTACGAGACCTTTGAGATCGTCGGGTCCAACCATAAACCTTACACTGCCAAAACCACCCCTAAACTATGTCCCTCAGCATCACGTCTACACTTCTTTTAAATACTTCCAGGGATGGCGATTCCACCACTTCCCTGGGCAGCCTCTACCAGTGCTTGACAACCCTTTCCGTGAAGAAGTTTTTCCTAATACACAATCTAAACTTCCCCTGGTGCAACTTGAGGCTGTTTCCTCTTCCTGTTGCTTGTCATTTGGGTGAAGAGACTGACTGCCACCTCACTACAATATCCTTTCAGGTAGTTGTAGAGAGCGGTAAGGTCTCCTCTCAGTCTCCTTTTCTCCAGGCTAAACAACGCCAGTTCCCTCATCCGCTCCTCATAAGACTTGTTCTCTAGACCCCTCACCAGCTTTGTTGGCCTGCTTTAAACATGCTCCAGCACCTCAATGTCCTGGCTTTACTGTGGCGCCTAAAACTGAACATAGTTCAGTGTGTGGTGAGCTGCGGCCTCTCCAGTGCTGAATATAGAGGCACAATTGCTTCCCTACTCCTGTGGGCCGCAATATTCTTGATACAGGCCAAGATGCTGCTGGCCGCCTTGGCCACCTGGGCACACTGCTGCCTCATGTTGAGCCGACTGTCCACCAGGCAGCTTTCCAGCCGCTTCTCCCCAAGCCTCTAGCATTGCCTGGGGTTGTTGTGACCCAAGTGCAGGACCTGGCACTCAGACTTGTTGAACCTCATAACATTGGCTTCAGCCCATCAATCCAGACTGTCCAGATCCCTCTGTAGAGCCCTCCGACTCTTAAGCAGATCAACACTCCTGCTTAATTTGGTGTCGTCTGCAAACTTACTGAGGGTGCACTCAATTCCCTCATCCAGATCATCAATAATGATATGAAACAAGACTGGTCCCAAAACTGAGCCCTGAGGAACACCACTTGTGACCTGCTGCCAACTGGATTTAGTGCCATTCACCACAACAATGGACAAGGCTTGTATGATAACTAGCCCTGAGTGAGTAACTGGTAAAGAATAATTTATTTAGCAGAATTAAAATATTTCAAAACTTTTTTCCAACTCTGGACAATCTCTTCAGTGAACAATATTTAGCATACAAGTTATTTGGACAGGATGGACTGACAAACAAGCTGCATTCATTGCTGGGGGTAAGGCCAAAACATGTTGTGGCAGGATCTAAGCTTTGGGCTAGAAGCTCCCCTCCCGCAGGAAGGGAGAAGGAAGGAATTTTGGTCCAGCCTGGAGCAGGTAGGAGAAGGAGGAAGAATCAGCTTTGGAGCTACCCTGGGTGGTGTATTTCTAAAGACAGGACTAGCAGTGGCAAGGAATTGTCTTGCTCTATCAAACTGGCTGGGGCACGCTTTGATTTGAGAATAATTTATTTACAAATACTTACCACAGAAAAAAAATAAAATTAAAATCTCTTAATTAGAAAGCTATGTGATGATGTTTCTTTTCTTCATC
>VZSF01003132.1:0-147859 GCA_013398295.1 Chionis minor | reverse complement strand
CTCCTTTTCTCCAGGCTAAACAACGCCAGTTCCCTCATCCGCTCCTCATAAGACTTGTTCTCTAGACCCCTCACCAGCTTTGTTGGCCTGCTTTAAACATGCTCCAGCACCTCAATGTCCTGGCTTTACTGTGGCGCCTAAAACTGAACATAGTTCAGTGTGTGGTGAGCTGCGGCCTCTCCAGTGCTGAATATAGAGGCACAATTGCTTCCCTACTCCTGTGGGCCGCAATATTCTTGATACAGGCCAAGATGCTGCTGGCCGCCTTGGCCACCTGGGCACACTGCTGCCTCATGTTGAGCCGACTGTCCACCAGGCAGCTTTCCAGCCGCTTCTCCCCAAGCCTCTAGCATTGCCTGGGGTTGTTGTGACCCAAGTGCAGGACCTGGCACTCAGACTTGTTGAACCTCATAACATTGGCTTCAGCCCATCAATCCAGACTGTCCAGATCCCTCTGTAGAGCCCTCCGACTCTTAAGCAGATCAACACTCCTGCTTAATTTGGTGTCGTCTGCAAACTTACTGAGGGTGCACTCAATTCCCTCATCCAGATCATCAATAATGATATGAAACAAGACTGGTCCCAAAACTGAGCCCTGAGGAACACCACTTGTGACCTGCTGCCAACTGGATTTAGTGCCATTCACCACAACAATGGACAAGGCTTGTATGATAACTAGCCCTGAGTGAGTAACTGGTAAAGAATAATTTATTTAGCAGAATTAAAATATTTCAAAACTTTTTTCCAACTCTGGACAATCTCTTCAGTGAACAATATTTAGCATACAAGTTATTTGGACAGGATGGACTGACAAACAAGCTGCATTCATTGCTGGGGGTAAGGCCAAAACATGTTGTGGCAGGATCTAAGCTTTGGGCTAGAAGCTCCCCTCCCGCAGGAAGGGAGAAGGAAGGAATTTTGGTCCAGCCTGGAGCAGGTAGGAGAAGGAGGAAGAATCAGCTTTGGAGCTACCCTGGGTGGTGTATTTCTAAAGACAGGACTAGCAGTGGCAAGGAATTGTCTTGCTCTATCAAACTGGCTGGGGCACGCTTTGATTTGAGAATAATTTATTTACAAATACTTACCACAGAAAAAAAATAAAATTAAAATCTCTTAATTAGAAAGCTATGTGATGATGTTTCTTTTCTTCATCATGACCAACATAACTAACAGAAAAAAATTCCTATTTTAAAGTCGAAGAGTTGTGTGTGAAAGGTTCAATTTATACTATTGTCTGCTACCATTGATTTTTGAAATTCACTTGTGAACATTCAGGTTTCACAATTCATACGTTCATTTTGGAAATACTAGGCTGGGCAATGAAAACATAAAGGAAATACAGTTGAAGTTAAGGTATTTTAAAATTTCTATGAACATTCATGAAACCAGCTTTTTTTCCATCTATTTAGCATTCTAAGCATCTTATTTGAATATCATCCATGTACATGAATGCATTAACCATGGATTCTTTGAGAAGTCATTATAATGACTTCTGTATAAATTCAGAAAATTGCAAAATAAAAAAATTTAATTCATTTGTATACTAAATGGTCCCAAAGGCTGGTCTCACAATATCATCTGTTTAATTATACTATTGACTATAGAACTATAAAATTAATGCCTCATGCTACCTCTATATTCTGAATAGATAAGATTTTTTTAAACATTCTCACTGAAATAACTGGATGGACATTTCTAACCAGATGGTAGTTATTTGAAATTAAAAAGATCCAATATTTTTGTCATCTACGTCTTGAAATTTGAGTCTGAGAACATATATACTAGTCAGTATTGTGCTACAATTTTTCTGGAAAATCAAGTATTCCCATAAAACCATCTTGTCTGAATATAGTGTGCTACTGTTTGTATTTATATTTGAAATTCTCAACACTCAAATTTGTAACAAATGAGTTTAAATAATTTTGTAGATAACCTAGTATTACTTGGTGAAAGACAGAAAATTCCTTTTTTGCTGTAAGAGAAAATGAAATATTTGGATATTTGATATAAATAAAAATACCGGAAATTAAAATAATGAGCTTAAGTACAACCTGTTGTTTTGTCTTCCTTTTACTTCCACCTGTTATGAAGCCTGTAAAAGGTTATTCAGTGATATTCATTAACAATGTTCCCAGAAAATATTCTTTGGCAGAATTTTTTCCAGAACAGCATATAATGAATTATAAGTAGTCAACTACTATTATCTGTGCGACTGAGAGTGTAGCAGCAGAAATTAGTTGTTTTCTTTTAGTGAAGGCAAATAAAAGTACAAGACCCAGGTAGGTTCTTGGTTTTGTTGTCTTTGTCTAGACACAAACAGCTGTTAAATCCTAGAGATTGGAAGCTGGCTGTACTCCTATTTTATCTCTCCTTTGTATCACTTTTGAAGTGATTACTGAGATGGAGCAGTCATTTCCCAGATGGATGTTTAAGTTTAGCATTTGGGTTTCTCATTTCTATATTTCCATGCATATCCCATATATACTGTGTGGTATTTACTTTTTAATTAATTAAAAAGAAAAAAAGTACAATGGGTTATTATAGGCTACATAACACATATGCTTAATATTCTGTGCAATATATTTTGTGGATAAATCCTCCCAAAAGGAAGGCCCTGTTTGATTGATAGTAAACTATGCACATTTATTAACCTTCAAACAAATATAGTCCCTCAGTCTTTTCATGGTCATTTCTTAGAAACCAAGGACAGAAAAAGGGAATCACAGAAGTTGTCTAAACAATTATGTCCAAAACTGTCCTGTGTCAGTATAGCATACACCAAAGGGACATATCCCCTTTTCAAGAAGCAGACCGTATTGTTCTTTTATATCAAAGACCCTATTGCTCTTCACCTGCTCCTCACAGCTTTCTACTGATTTCTCTCCCAAAAGAAGGAAACGGAGAGAGATTCCTCAATTATTTTAAAGCAAAGTCAAGTGGGCTACTTGAAGTTGGTGATGATAATCTGAGAAAGCCATCTGACTCTCTTCTCAAACCAAGTGAAACAAAGTGCTCACAGGATCTTACTGGGAAAACTGGTGTCTACCTGGTGGGTAGCAAAACCTCATTGAGAGTTTCAGTTTCCTTAAATATCAAGGATAGGTAAAAACACTTAGCTATCACACGGGTAGTAAGAAAAACAAGCTCAAGAAACCTAAGAGAAGTCTGGCAATACACATTTTATAACACTGCAGCTGCATGTTTAACCACAGCTTGGGATTTCACGGCACCTTGCATTGTTGACATGGCTGTTTCCAGCTGGTGAACTATGATGAATCTCAGTAACTGGGAAAGATTTTAAAAATATCATATTTTAGATGCTAATTTTAATGCAGATTTTTGAGTATTTTTGATTGCCCATTCACATGACAATACAAGTCTGTGTTCTTCATTGGCAAGATTTGTGTGAGGAAAGAATTTCTATCTAGGCAGAAGATAACACTAAATTCTGTAGCTGATAAATGTCTCGGTTTAATAGGGGGTTTTTTTGTCCAAATTTCACCTTTGGGTATTTCAGATTTTCGGATTTATTTTTATATAATTTCGGATTTTTTTATATCATTTAGTACAAAAATACCCTTTCTTCCAGATCTGGTTTTACGTGTTTAATGATTTCTCCTACGCTATCTGCAAGAGTTTATTTATCACAGTTTATTGGACAAAAGGAAGCCTCTCCCTTTACATGTTGCCTGTAATTCCACTGATTCCATTGTATTTTATTAGTAACTCTTCATACATTTGACTGTGCCTTCTATTCAGATCTGATCTGTTGTTGGCCCAGTCTGTTCATGCACACAAACTGATCTGTTCAAAGCTCATTTGTTTTTGAAGTACTAGATACTTAGTATTATATTCAAGTTTACATTTTTCCTGAAAGCTATAGTTATTGTAAATGTTGAATGCTGTTTTTCCTGCAACATGTGGAAAGATTGATGCTTTCACTTTCACTTTTCTGTATATTTCTGCACTAAATGTATTTCAAAATGTTGTCTGAGTATTTTCCAGTTCTCTGCAATGTTATTACCAGGTGATAACTTGGCTGAGGTGCTATTTTTTACTTTTTGGGTTTTTCTTTGACTCACAAACTGAGAGATAGATTTAAGGAATCTGCAGTTAGATACCATGAGCGGAGACCAGATTTTGCTGGTATTTATTACTCTGTGACTTTCTGCCTCTTCTTTCAGCTCTTATGGAAAGATAATTTATAGTTCTATATAATGCTGCCTAGAAGCCTCATTCAGCAACAGGAGAAGAGAGTTATACACATGCATGAAGATCAGATGTGTTTGTGATCCAGATTAAATAGCTCTGGATTACAATTGCCACGCAAAATTAACCAAGGCAATGGTTGTGTGGATTTATGTGAGTTTTCGCTGTTATTGTTGCTCTGTTTTGTTTTGGGCACTTCTTTTTTCCCCCCTTCCCCAGTCCTAAACCTGGAGTTTTCTGAGTGAATCCTTATTAGAGAAGAGGAACAGTTACACAGTATAAACAGATTCTTACAACAGAAAGTATCTTTACTCTTTTTTATTTTTTTTTAATTGGTAACAACAGAAAGATTTATCAACATAATCCCATGGCAAAGGGAAATGCATTTTCTGAAGTTATAAAATAATTTGATTTTGGAAAGAACTTTCTGAAGTAGAAATATTCTACCTACTGATTCAGCTCAATTGAATGAGGACTCCTGGGTCAAAGAGCAGCAGCCTCAAAACTGTGAAGTCGTTTACATCAATCAAAACATTGAAGCCTCCTCTGTGTGAGAGAGAAGGTCCATCTACATTGCTCTGGTCAACACAAAAGACCCCTTTATGTGGGCAGAAGCCAGAAATAGAGTTGAAAATTACACCTCTTGTGGCTAAGAGTGAGTATTATTACAGGAGTCTGGGAGGATTATGTTCTTGCAAGTTACCACACACAGATACGGTAATCAAAACAGTATAAGTAAACTCCTATCAGACAATATTAAAAGAGAATAATAAAATAAATGTTGCCTGTCTGGAGAAGATTAAAAAGAAAAGAAGTCTTAGGCACTAGATTGTATGTAGTGGAAATGTTGAGGGTCTTAGAGAGGCCCAAGTAGAGAGCCGGGTAGCTCTAAGCAAAGCTCCTACTTCAAGGCAAAATTTCCTTCTGTCTTCTTATGTTCTTTTTTTGTTTTCAATAAAATGATGGAGCAGGGAGGACCCTTTTGGACATGTACACCATTTCCATCAAGTTCCATGAGACATTCTACGGAATCAAGAGCTCTCTTCCTTGCCTAACTTCTAGTACAAATTGGTACACTGTTTCAGCAGGGATGGAGACTATTTCCATTCCTTCAGCTCCATAGCATATAGAAGAATATTGCCTCAGTCTCTCCTTCTGGAGAGTAAACTTGGCTGCCCTTTAATATTTTCATGCTAAAGACATCATCTAGTCTTCAATTTCTTGAATAACTAGTGTAACTAAAAAAATAATTATGTTGAACTATCTATATATTTTTAAAGTAGTCAACAGCTGATGTTCCCTGTGTCAGTTCAGTGCTACTTGTGTTAATACTGCAAGGACACTTTGCATTAGTGCTGGGGCTCAGATTCCTCTCCGCATACTACCAGAATACTGGTAAAGTTCAGAAGTGAAGTGCATCACAAGTTTTTAGCTTGATGTTGCTGTTAGTGCCTTGACAGAGATTGATTATCTCAGCAAAGCATTACTTTACATTGTATAAATTTGTACTAAATCTTCTGTCATGATTGCTTAGCTTTAGCTCTTCTCTTTTTCTTCAAGTTAGTTAAGAATAATTGTAGCTTCAGTACCATGTTTCATCATCTGCTCCAAACATTATGATTTTTCTTTAAGTGTCTTCTCTTACAATATTTAGTCCTAGATAAATAAACTTTACCATTCCCAAAACCACAACAGAAGCAATTTGAAAACATATTGAATTAATACACTTAATGCTCATGTTGTTTATGTCTATAGTGTTTCTGTCTTTTCTATTTCCTCTGGAACTCTACTGCCTGTATAACACACAATATGCCTGGTTGACTCTTGTCTCTCTTTCTATGACTAGAAAAATAGTAATATTTTTTTCATTAACTACACTTCTGTTACGATGATTTTTATGCCTGCTTATACTTTCTGTTTTACATTTTTAGCCTATAACTCACTTAAGTTCTTATTATATCTTTTTTTGTCCACCCTGACAAGTGATACTCTCAGTAGTGAGACAAGAAAAAGAGAGCCTCATTAAAAAAAGGAGGATAGTCCAGCAGTCACAGAATTAAATGAGAAACTCTCTGATTTATCTGCAGCTTGCAAACTGGCATAACTTTCAACAGTACTAACAGTTGAATAAGAAGCAGTTACCAGCATTGAGGTCTTTTATGATTGTCTTAAATTGTTGTGGACACAAATATTTGTCTTTACTAAGGAACAGAGGGACTGTAACAGGCCTTGCTTTCTAGAATATATTTCTTCTGCAGCAATATTTTTTTTCTGAAAGTTACACTATGGTAGACCTTACTCCTGTCTATTTTCTCTAAGGTACCCTGAGATTCAATGTCTGCACTTATTTATGCTTGACAGGCTAGGATGAAATCATTCCAATATATTATTTGTTTTCTCCTGAGTGAGCTCCAGTGAATACTTGGCTCAAGCAATGTGATGACAGTAAGGCCTCAGTTGATTCTCCCTTTATGTCTTGTTGCCGGTCACCATAAGCTACTGTAAGTTCAATTTAATGAAAATCCATTGCTGCATCAAGTTTCATTCCTGTACAAACAGAACTGAAACCCTTTTGGTTCAATAGAACAGCATAAGAAATGTTAATAATAAGAATATAATGCTATCAGGGGGCAGAAAGAATGCATACTTGCTGTACCATTTTTTGCCCTGGGTGTCATAGTGATTCTCTTGAAATTGCTTTACTTTGGCATAACCTTTCACTCTCACTCTTGAAAAATTCAAATTGTTCATTTCCTGAGCTGCAGAGGATGGTTCACTAGAGATTTAGGCATGATCAGAGAAGCCCCTTAGAATTTTTCAGGATCATTATTGTTTGCCTGTAAGACTTACAGTAAGGGAAAAGTCACGTCTAATACTGCAAAGTGGAGGGGAAATCAAAGCTATACCAACATAAAGATCCAGTATACTAAATTTTCTGACTTGCCAAAGTCCCAGTTGGCCTGATGAACTGAGTCCTGGTTACTGTGAGTTGCCACATAGTAGCTCTTACCATGTTTCTGTGAGAGCAGAGACGACGTACTGACTTTGAGTAGTACGTGGCTTTTGCCATCTGATTGGGGCCCAAAGAGTGCATTGGGTAAGCAGCGTAAGTAACAGTATCATAGAAGATTAATTAAAATGACATTTATTATATGGCTAGAATTATCAAGGCAAAAGGATGCTTCGTTTCATCAACAAAGTGCTGATGCTGCTAGAGCATTCTCGCTGATATGTTTACTACCTATGGTATGCCTGTATAAAGAAATAAATCATAGTTATGTACATTTTAGAATATGTGGAAATTAATCTGTATAAATCTGAGTCTAAACACTGACTTGTTTATGCTCCTTTATTCTGCCTTGGTCTCTCTTGATTCCAGCGGAGTTCAATGCAGAAACTGTTTGCCAGCATTAATCTGTGTAAATAATTAAGGCTGGAGTTAAAAGCCTGAAAGGGAGTACAATTTCTAGGAGTCATTTTTTCCTTTCTCATTCTGACAAGATCTGTTGCTCTAAAACACAAGAAACTCATTGCTTCATGTTTTTCCACCTTTTCTCTAGAAATGTTCTTCACTCCACTCATCTTTAGGTAGATATACAGTTTTAAGGATCTTACTAACAATTCCCTAGTCAAGGGGAGACCTGGCAGTGGTCTTCTTAGCTGGTAGCACTACTTTTTCAACAGAAAGTTGAAATTCTTAGCATAACTTGGAAGTTTGGATAAGTTCCAGACAGTCATCCAGAACTAATACAGCAATTCTAGGGTTATCCTGGCTATTTCTTTGTCCATTAAAAGCGAGCAAACAAATGTAATCGTGACCCTAAAGTTATGACTTGTCAATTAAACACAAATGCCCACAGTACATTTTCATAAAATCCAATGTGAAATTTCAAATAAACAATATTAGTAATATTCTGTAAAATAAAACTGAACAAGTTAAAAGATGTTGAAATACAGTTTCATCCTGGTGTTCAAAAAAATTTATCTGGGAAAATGCTGTGGATGTTAAAAATGCAGATTGCTGTCCTAATAAAGGATAACAGCTCATTCCAAATAGCCACCATCCATCATAAAAATTCATACTTATAGACTTCTTTGCCGCAGTCTATGGCTCTGGTACATCCTTTAGTAAGCAGATTTTAGACAAAATAGACAGCTACTGTATATTTATATCCTTCCTAGGTCACTGATCATTGATATGATGTGCTGTTACAGCTCTTAGATGTTTCTGCTATTGGATGACTGGTCTCTTAAGAGATTATTTCAGTGTCCAACATTCACAGTGAAACCATCTGCTAAGTAACCCTGTGAAAATCCTGCTGCAACCTACTGTGTGTACAAACCTGGTAATCTTTTCAAAGTAATCTGCTTTTGTATTCTTTAATCTATTCATTTAGAACTGAAGCACTCAAATTCTTAATAGAAAAATAAATTAAATAAATATTGAAACCAAGATCCACTGAAAAGAAAGTGTTTGCAGTGCCTTTTTATCTTGGTAGAATTTCAAATGAAGAAGCAAAGATAGGAAAATATATTAAAATGTGTCAGCTGTGTGGAGAGTGCATCTGCATTAGCAATTTAATTCGGATCAGCAAAAGAAATGAAATTCCCAATTCTTTCCACTTACCCCACTTCATTTGCATCACAGAGTGCTCTTGCCACATGGATTCTTTTTGGGTGAAACTTCACCAAAGGAGCTGCATCAAGGTGGTCTCTAGCTGTTACTGGAAGTCTGTCCGTAAGAATGGTCCAGGGCTACTACAGCATAACTGCTACTCATGAGGGGTAATGAAACACATATGGTGTGTATGTCAGGCCCTCAGCACCAAGTCTTCTGCTCTACTAGCCTGTTTTTATCACGCCACAGTAGTTACTGATACAGAATTATCCTGATGTTTTCAATGTTAACTTTTACATAACAGAGAAGTGCTGTGTACTATCAGTCTTTGCCTTGACAAGTCATACAAGACTGGATCAGGTTGAAACCTGTAATATCAGATTATTGATATTTGAAACTTAAAAAACCAAAGCAGCTAAATATTAATCATTGTGCATTCATGTAGAGGTTGCTTAAACTTAACTAATTCTCTTTGGCCAGAAATAGCTTGAGGTCAAAGCTAACAAAAATATTGAAGTTTCCGTTATGTGGCAGAGAGACGCTGGTTGCCTTAAACATTTCTTGGTCCAGCAAAATAGTGATTTCCAGACCTGCAGAGGCAGGACTGAGTACAGTTAGTTATGGTATTGTTTCTGCCCTTGCATTCTGTGGTTTTAGTGCCTGCAAACAGCTAATTGCACATGTGCAAAAGGACAGGTCGTCGACTTTGGGGATGGTCTTGCCTGGTGCAACCCTGAAATCATCGTATGCAACCCCAAAATCGCCTCCCTGTGACCACCTAGGATGCACTGAGCCTGTGCAGAACCAGACCGCACCTGCCTTCACTGAACATCACACCCATCATGCATATGCAAGAAATTTCTTGGAACCAGGTGGAGGCGTGGGGACTTGAACCGTATAAAAATGGTACCATCAGAAGCTTGGGTGGGGGACCACACCACCAAGATACCTAAAGTGAAGAGGACCAATGGGATATCACTGGATCTGTGGGTGGTGATATGTCTTNACCTGCAGAGGCAGGACTGAGTACAGTTAGTTATGGTATTGTTTCTGCCCTTGCATTCTGTGGTTTTAGTGCCTGCAAACAGCTAATTGCACATGTGCAAAAGGACAGGTCGTCGACTTTGGGGATGGTCTTGCCTGGTGCAACCCTGAAATCATCGTATGCAACCCCAAAATCGCCTCCCTGTGACCACCTAGGATGCACTGAGCCTGTGCAGAACCAGACCGCACCTGCCTTCACTGAACATCACACCCATCATGCATATGCAAGAAATTTCTTGGAACCAGGTGGAGGCGTGGGGACTTGAACCGTATAAAAATGGTACCATCAGAAGCTTGGGTGGGGGACCACACCACCAAGATACCTAAAGTGAAGAGGACCAATGGGATATCACTGGATCTGTGGGTGGTGATATGTCTTTCTTTTTTCTCTCTCTCTTTCTCTTGTTGTACCCTCTCTCTCCCTCTCCTTCAGTTACATGAACTTGGTCATTAGTCCCAGGGGAGGGAACGGCTCCCTTTTGGGTCACAACACATTACTTCAAAATTCCAGCTGGAATAAGAAAACCCACAATTCAAACTTCTCCTGCAGTGTTCCTGTACATATACTTACAGTAAGGATATCATAATATGCAAATTGCCTTATCCACCCCTGTGAAAAACAGTGATTTACATTGATGTTTGATGTGAAACAGTCTTTGGGAAATAGATTTCAGAAAGTTCATGTGTTTACTAAACTCAAATAGGTTGTCATTTGTATTTCATATTTGGACAAATTTGTGAAGAAGGGAAGAGAGAAGGAAAAAAAGAATGGGCATAGGGCATTATTTCTTCTCTAACCCATTACAGATTGTTTATTTTCAGGAATGTCTATAATAACATACGAGGAAGAGGTACGGGAAGATGATTTTTGGTTTTTTTTTTTTTTTTTTTCACTTGAAGAACAAAATTGGAAGAAAAGGACAAATCTTTTATTTGTGAAACATCACAGGATTTGCTTGCAAAGTATATATGGGAAATTACTTCTTTTCATGACTACTGTAAAAAAAAAAAGCAAATATGGCTAATCAATTGAGTATTTCCTCAATTTTTTCCCTGTCAGCCTTGAAGCATATTTTGCATATAAAACTAATTTGTGTTGTAAAAAATGAAAACTGTGTTTCTACAATAATTGCTGTATAGAATCAGAGAGAAATAAGTGTTCAACTGTGTATAGCAGAAGACATGGAAGACATTGCACAATCGTTCTTTTACGTCTTTGTCCATATAACTAGATTATCTGGTTACTATCCACAATAATTTAATATTGTTATATAATGAAAGACCAAGTCAGCCACAAACATTGGTGTCATCAGCTGTTACAACACTGAGTTATAATATTATTAGTCTGACAAGAGTCTGCTGATAGATTAGCATAACATAGGATCATACTGAACCCATCTCACATACTAATCGAAACAGATGCCCAGCCAGGATAAAACGGTTCAAGAGGTTACAGACAATGAAATGCATCTAACATGATATGAAAAAAAAGCAGAATTCAGTAAATAGGTGTATGTGTGTATATGCAGCAGAGAAAACGATGTGGGGAAAAAATATCTGGCTGTTTTGTGACTGGTTCCTTCATCCTTTTTATAGAAACAGTTGTTCTTCTGCGGTTATTTCAGACAGTCAGGCAGTAGAATTCACCATTAAGCTAAAAGCCTTGGACAACACAAAATAAAGCAGGCAGGTTGAGGTTTTCTAGGTAAATGTTTAGCTCGTACAGAAACCAGAAAGCTATCTCAACGTTTCGCTTCTTCAGAAGATGAGATATTTTGCAATGTGAAAGCCAGAGATGAAAGATGCAGCCAAAATGTACCGTAACATTCATGCTACAGTAAGCTATGTCTGGAACAAAAGTGTGCTTGCTCTTTCACAGGTGTTTTTGACTGTCCTGGACTCAGTTATTTCTGTGCTAGCATTTTAAGATCAGTGAAGGGATATGCCTTTGCAAAACGCTGTGTTTAGATAAATTTGTTTTAAATTTATTGCGAAAGTGCATCTCTTCTATCGAGAGAGTGAAGTTTTTAGGTGCAAGGTGCATCAGGTGTTCAGCTGTTTAATGGAGGACCTATTAAAAAGAGAATTTAGATTCAATATAAATAATTCCTTCTTGTTCTACTGCTTTTCTGCCCTACTACTTTTTATGTTCCCTGGCTATTTTTTGCTGCAGTCCTATACTAAAAATACATTTATAGAGTCCTTAGTCCACCATATTTTGGTCAAATGAATGCATATATGCCATAAATTGGAAAACACAATTGAATAGTCCATTAAGAAACCTTTAATGTGTCACTCAGACCTTCTCCTATCTGCCAGGCAAACCTAAGAAGTTCCTTTGAATCACAGAGGTGCTGCTCAAAATAGAGTAGACATCCAGGTAAATCTTGGAAGACTGTGACTCAGAGAGTTTTGAGGCAGAGAAATACCTCAAGAGTCAAGTCCACAAATCGAAGGAAAGAAAACAACATTTTTTCAAGAACTGAGGAGGAGAATTCAACATGTGTCCTTTGAGCGATTTAGACTTCTAAAGAACCAGGTTAGACAAACAATCCAGCAGCTGCTTAGTAGAGCAGGGTAACAGTGCTTCCCTTAACTTTACTTGGAAAAAGAGTTATCAATGTCAAAGCTGCTCATGGAACTATATCTGCTGTTGTTTAAGGATGAGCTCTGTAAATAAATACCTCAAACAAAGAAGATACCTGACTCAGGTTTCTACTTCAAATTGCAAAATGATCTAAGGTCACCAAAGCGTAGTATATTGAGAAAAGAAAAAATTCTCTTTTATTACGCAGATACTGGAATCTAATAGCTATGTAACAGAACATATACTTCAGAATTTAACACTATTAGATCAGTTTGGACTTTACAAATGTCAACAAACAATATTTAATATGCAAAATAAAGAAATTTAGGCTAAGGATGGTATTGACTTCTTGTACAGTTTTCATTAAGAGTCAAAATGTTGTTAGGCTTGATGTCAAATGGGCAAACATGAAAATGATTCATTCAGTGCACCTCATCAGAACACAAAAAATTTTTGATCCAGTTTCCTCAGGAAATTCAGAATTATATCATTGCCATCCAAAATACAAATTGTTGGTACATGTATTTATAAGCACATAAAAATGTGATTTAATATCTTAGAATTATCTCCCTGGAAAACAGTTTAAACAGACAGCAGCTAGGAAAAAAAGGTAGAGAGAATGCAGTAAAGAAACAAAATTATGCAGAATTCTTACTGAATCAAATATTTTTGCAGTGTATTATATTAATCTGTAGTAGTTATTTATACATAAAATGAACATTTTAAAGACAAAAGTAATTTAGATCCCAGTTTAAAAAAAAAATTGGAACATTTTTTGTCTGTTTACTTAACCTTATTTTGTACAAGAGATTTCAAAACTGCAGGAAATGGAACTTTTCCAGGTTCAAATACAGTCTCTGCTTGCATCCTAATAGTTTTAGAACAAAACCTGATAAAATGTCACCTCCCTAATTCTGCACATGTGTGTGGAGCACAAAACTCCAGCCAAGTATCCAGTCACTGACTACCTCTGACATAGCTACAGATGTCTCAACACAGCAGAGCTCTAAATTCGCTGCCTAAACGTATCCTGAATCTCACAACAGACAGCACTAGGAGAATCAGCAAATATTTAGATTTTCTCTGATTAAGATAGGAATATTGTTGGATCCCACTCTCATTCTTGATATTGAAGTTGCTTGGTTTTTAATGAAATTACAAGTGGAAAATGCAGAGAGCTTAGGAATCTATGGACTTCTACAATATATTTCTAGCACTACAGATAACTTCAGATATATAATTAAACTTGGATAATAGAAAATAGGGCTGGAAGATGCCTCTAAACACCACTTAGTTGATCTCTGGCTCAAAAAATTGTCAACTACAGAGTTGACACTTCTGATGGCTGATCAGCTGTCAAAAATATAACCAAACATTTCCTGATGTATGAGACCTGTTCTCAAAAATGTTCAGTGATGGAGATTCTGTTACGTCTTTATGTGATATGTATTAATATTTGAATATCATTCCAATATGAAAGCTAAATCTCCCCTGCTGCAATTTATCTAATTACTCTTTGCACTATTCCAAAAAACCACAGGGAAGCAGTTTACTACTTTCTTCTTTGCAGCAACTTTTTACATATTTGAAGGTTGTTAACAAATGTCCTCTCAGTCTTTTCTTCTCTAGAGTATAGGAACCCAACTGTTTCGGTATCTTTAATAGGTCATATTTTATAGACCCTCCAATGAACCATATTTTCTGAAACAATATCTTGAGGACATGGTAAGCCTATTTTTTTTTAATTGGAAACTCAGAAGACAGTGGGATTAGTTCAGTCATACACTCAAAGGTAATTATTAGATGTACATTTTCTACTGGTTGGAGATATAAGCAGGAGTAATCCCCAGCAGACTCTGTCTAAGATATTTTCTCTTTTTCCCATGAAATAACCAGTTACACCACAATGATAACGATTCCATAATGTATTGTCACCTGGCATTTATTTTGTTCTATTCTTGTAGAAAAATGTGTGGAAGGTTATTGTTACTATGAGAAGTTATACTAAAACAACAACAACTAAAAAAAGGGAAACAAAACAAGAAATTTTTGTTTGACTTTATTAATATTTGACACATCTGTCAGCACTGGAAGTAATTATATGAGTCAAAGGTGTCACTTTTATATTTGATAACTAGAACAATCAGCTTTGACTAATTTTCTCTGGTTTATGGTTTGTGGTTTTGTTTTTGGTTTGGTTTTGTCTGGTTGCTTCTTTTTCTTTTTTTTGGGGGGGGGTGGCAGTTGGTGTTGTTTGTTTGTCCTTTTTTTTTTTAATGGGAAAAATATTTGATAGTGACTTATTTTTCAACACATACCTGAAATATTACTGTTTTAACTGAGCTCGTGCACTGAACCATGCAACTTGAATTTTGCTAGTCCTGTTCTAGATTAAACCAAGATTTATTCTGACATATGGCAGCCCTCCCCAAGCTGGGGAGAGTTCATCTTGGGACCTGTGCATATTTTGAGGGCTGGCAGAAGGTGAAGCCTTGGAGCAACTTCATGCTGTCCCAGTAAGGAGGGCAGCAGCTGATGGGGCTGTCATTATGCTTGTTAATGCTCTCATCCTAGCCCAGGAGCTGAATCTGCAGGATATTCTGCATAACTACAGCTGCTGACCCAACTAATCCCTGATAGGTGGGACAGCAGAAACAAGGTCAGCACTATCTTTAGTTTTATGTCTGCACCAGCCAGCAGACAGTTAACAGAGGGATCTGCATGGAGTGTCCCACTGTTGCCACCTCCCAGGGTCATGCACAAGCCTGGAATACTTCCAGTCTGGTGAATTTTTTCTACCCCTTCTCTTTCTCTCTCCTTCCATTCATCTCAGGGAGTAGAATATATGTGATATGCTCCCTGAAAGCGTACTTCTGACCCTTTCCCTCCTGGGATGGAAAAGCAGAAAAGTAGTAGTGAAAGTGACAGTTGGAGCCATGCAGAATCTTGTGGCTTTCCAATGCAGTAGGCAAAATGGATGAGGTCATTTCATTTTCCCATTTATTACCTTTCCTTCCTTTCTGAGATGAAGGGCAGGGAACGACTAGGACTCCTTAACTTTTTTCCTTCTTTGTTGCTTTTTTGTCTTCTTTTTCAGTGTTTTCTTTCTCTGAGCAGAGAGAGTGTGTATATTTATGTTTGAGTGTCCAGGCAAAGCCCTTTCTAAAGAACACAAGAACAACCAATAAAGAACAACAAAACTAAATCCTGTGCAAAGCTCATTATGAATTCCCCCAAAGCTTATTGTTGCAACTTTACCAGCTTGAAAAAGCACAGGATAATTGTTTTGCTTGACTAAACTGTGATATTTCTACACTGACTTCTGTGATCTTGCTGCAGGCTGACAGGCAACATAAAACAAATGAAGCTCGTGTAATAAGTCAATCATCATTGAAATTGGTACTATGCATATGAAGTATGTCTTATCTGCACACTTATTCCATGTCATGTCTTATGATTTAAAAAATCCTAGGTAATTTTCAAACCTCTGTTCAAATCTGGACAGAGTACTTCACAAATGTAACTGGGTCTGTAACCCAGCTGGGGATCAAAGTTCAGAGTCAATAACTTAGAAAAGAGTCTATATGTTCAGAAACTCAATTTTTTTAGCAAACGCCATGTACCCTTGAGGACTTAGATATTTGAGGGTAGAGGTATAGTTGTACTGGATTATCTGGAAAGGGTCTGGATTTCTTTCAGACTGCTTGAGACTAAACTGCCTTTAGTAATGATGTATTCCCTATACAGCCCTTTTTTGGGCTTTGAGCATAAGGTACCCTTCATTTAGCTAGTTCTTACCATACATTCCATTTTCTGTAATCTTTTTTTTGTGTGTGTGTGTACTTGAAATATACATATTTTTTGAATTCTAGTATCATAAACTTATTACACCTAGAAGAAAAAAAAACTTAGCACACCATATTCTGCATAATGTCCTTGCCATGAGGAGGCTTTATCAGGAAAGGCTGCACGCTTTTTAATAAAAATAGTAACTTATATTATTATCTATTTTATCAGTTATTATGCCTGTATATAGCCCAAATGATTTGCAGAGATTCTTTCCACAGAAAAAGCTAGCAAAATACTACAGTTGCTCTATTCACCCAAAAAGACAGAGGAAAGGGGACAACTCTTGAGAGAGGAGAAGCGTCCTGACGGCAAAAGAGAAAGGGACAATACAGATACATGAGTATCACTCAAAAGAAGGTGACTGTACACTGAGCCAGTCAGGCTGCTCATCAACCTGTTACTCAGCCCATGATCACCAAAAGCTGTCAGAAACAAAGAGGGAACATTCAAGCAAATGTGACCATTCTTGTTTGACAATAACAATCTTAATGTTTTCCAAACTGAAGATTGTAAATAGTTTCAATAACAGATGTGGACTCGGGAGCTCCTACATTGCAACATGTTTAGAGATGAGATGCATTCTCTAACAACAGAACGAAATCATGCATAGTACCGTTCAGAAATAAGAAGGCCTTTAAGACATCACTTTTCATGTTAGATAAAGGATATTGAAAGACCATAATGGGATTACATTATAATCCACAGGTAAGAGCAGGATTCATGTCAAAGGATTCTAGCTATAGTTTTATTAAGCTCCTCTCTTACTCTCAGAGATTAACTAGCAGGACAATATCTGACACCTGATACAGCAACAGAAAGGATTTCTGTGGTTTTCATTTTCTATATTTGACAGTATCACAAATGGAAGAGCTGTGAGCTGAGCAATTTTGAAAAGTTTTCTCTCTGCAGTTTATGAGTTTGTTTAGAATGTGCTTTCAGAAGAAAGTGCATAGTAAGAGCACATTTTTAAACTACCTAAGTAGATTCAGGACTCACAAACAGTTTAGGAAATTTAACTGTCTTGATGTAAAAAAGAATTAGCTACAGTTGATATGAAAAGTAGCATTGTAGCTATGGCTGAGATAAGGAATTTCTACTAAATAAGCCTCCTGAAAATTTTTCTTGCAAGCTTGTGAGAATAAGGGAGATTTCAGCATTTTCATGTGCCATTAAGCAATCAGGACATGTATGAATTGAATGTCTGTATATAGGAAAGTGAAATTGTCAAAATACTGAATTTCATTGTGATGGAATAAGTTTTGTGCAGAACTAGACAGTATCTAGATTGTTAAAGAAACCCCATTTGAACTGGTAAGGAATTATGCTATGACTTTTCGCATGCAATTGTCATTTCACATAAATGACACAAAAACAAAATGACCTTCTAAACTGAGAGGTGCTGATTCACCTAATTCCTAATTCTTTTTTTAATTTTCAAAGTCTAACATGTCGTTCTACTCTTGATACAAAGAAGTGAGTGCTGCTGATTTCATTATTCTTAGTGTGCATGTGAGTCACTGCCAAAACAACTTGTAGTGTTAACAGTTGCCACTTCTTGCTTGTCTTGTATTGTTAAAATAGATGGTACAGAGAAGTAATTGTAATTCAAATTGTATTTTCACAGCTGTTTTATACTAAATCTTCCCACCAGAAGGTAAGAAAGGTGCCCATCTGGAACTCCAAATAAGGCTCCAGGTATATTTACTGCAAGCCTGTCCCAAAGGTCTTTGCTGTCAATAAAAGGTTATTTCAAAATTAAATTTATTTTTTAATTAGACAGTCTGATAACATAGGGGTGAGTCTTTATTACCCTTATTTCTGGATTCTCAGAGAATGTCCATGTAAACCAAAGAACATTCCAAAATACAAGTGTCTAACGCAAATTGAGCAAGGATACAATGGTCAGTGGTGACGGCACAGAATACAAAAAGATAAAGAAATGAATGAAAATCAGCTAAAGAATTANTTTTTTTTTTTTTTTTTTTTTTTTGTGAGGGATCACTTTCAAATAAATACTGGTCCTGAAATGCTTCACTCAACTGTAAGGAGAATACCTGTATGGGAAACCAAGATCCAGGAATGTGATGTTGCAGTTTAATGCGACATCACAGAAAAAGATTCCTTTATTTGTTAAAATATTTGTTCAGTTCTTTTGGACCAGGTCTCTGCCATTGTTGTGGTTTTACCAGCAGCTAAGCACCACACAGCCCCTCACTCACTCCACCCACAGCAGGATGAGGGAGAGAATTGTAAGAATAAAAGTAAGAAAACTCATGGGTTGAGATAAAGACAATTTAATAAGTAAAGCAAAAGCCACACAAGCAAGCAAAGCAAAACAATGAATTCATTTACTGCCTCCAATAGACAGGTAGGCAGGTGTTCAGCCATTCCCAGGAAAGCAGGGACCCATCTCACGTAACAGTTACTCAGGAAGACAGACGCCATCACTCCAAATGTTTCCCTTTCCTTCTTCTTCCCCCAGCTTTATAAACTGAGTATGATGTCATATGGTGTGAAATGTCACTTTGGTCGGTTGAGGTCAGCTGTCCTGGTTGTGTTGCCTCCCACCTTTTTGTGTACTCCCAGCCCACTTGATGGCAGGGACCTGTGAGGAGCAGAAGAGGCCTTGACTGTGTAAACACTCCTCAGCCATAACTAAAATGTCCATGTGTTATCAACACTGTTTGCGGCACAAATACAAAACATAGCATCATAGTAGCTACCATGAAGAAAATTGACTCTAACCTGGCCAAAACCAGCACAGGTATGTCTGGAATTTAAAGTCACCTAAGGATTATGCAGGTAAGATAAAAACAAACAGCATACTAAAGCAACTATGCAATCTCAACAGAAATTACTATATATGTTGTGATTTTGGATAAACAGTCTGTGGCCTGCATCCCTAAAAAACCAGTTTTATATAAGACATGTAAACTACAGTATTGGCAGTCAGACTTTCTTTATATTTGATTTGGTTTGGTGAAATACCTTGGGGTTTTGGTATGTTAAAATAAACAAATTGATTTATTGTCCTGTTCATGCTTCACATTAAGCATTTGAGTAGTCTCATTGACATCAGGGGATTAAAGCTAAGCATGTGCAACAGATCTGCACAGCTCAAGCTTTTACTGTGAGATTATAATTCATAATTACTTTTAACAGTTATAACTCTCTCAGTTTCTGTTTTCTGTTAATAAATTAGCATCCCAAAGGCTAGAGCTTGATTTATACTACCCAAGATGAACACACAGATGTTTCAGTGCTTCACACAGCTCTTGATACCTGCTTCATGTGGTGTTTGACTACTCAGCAAGCCTGAAATTAAAATGCTTATCCATACAAAACACTGAGAATATCCATAATCAACCTGAATACGAACAAAAAAGTTACAGTTTGAATGCTGATATTTTATTAGTCATCATATGTCTATTATTTCTTCTATCCAAGTATCTAATAAAATAATATAAATAATAAAAAAATCTTCTGTCTGTAATCAGCCTCTGAAATCTTCTCACGTCTTCCTCCTTCACATACAAAGACAATTTTCGTACCTGCTTCTACTGCAGAGGAAGGGAACTATCTGACAGCTTTCCTGATTTTTGTGTAAGATAAAACAGGTGGTGTACAAGTTGTCATACTTCTCTGTCACTGTTCTGTTCTCAAAGGTTTGCCACAAGAGGAATGAAAGTAATTTGCTTTTCAGCTTCATTCAACTATTGTAAATGATACTGAGGTTGCATAAAAGATAGTGCCCACTGACACTTTTTTACTAAGAAATGGAGGAGAACATGGTAATTTCTGCGAGGTATGTAATAAAGTGTTACTTTAACATGTATCAGTGAAGGGTTTCTTTGGACCTGTAACCTGCCATAAAGTGTCATAATCTGTTACTGCTGCTTTACTAAATTACTCAGTTATCCTTCAGAATCTGCCTTAATGAAGAATGCTGTATGAAACACTATTTACCTACCCTAAAGCTACTGTGTACCTTCCATGTTAGCTCAAATAAAAATTGGTAAGCCAATCATAAAAGTCTGTTTTCTCTGTGTTCCTTCTCGTGTCCATCTCATCAAGGTTCACCCAGTGATCTGTGAGGCAAGCAATTCTGCCTGTCAGCTTTCCTTACATATCCAGGAAAAATGAGCACAACAGAAACTGACTTCAAGCAATATTCACTTCTGATTTGTTACTTTTCATCCCAGACTTGGGCTATGCCCCATTACTTCCTATACAGTATTTCAGTGCTTGAATCTGTCAAAAAAAAAAAATAGTGAGAAGGTGAAATTTTCTAGTAGAGCATTGCAGACAGGGAACACGTAAAACTTATTTTAATTCTTCACCCAAAGATCTATTAGTTTCCAAAGTGTTTGGAAAAGATTATAAGTACCAATAAGGCTAAAAAGCATTTTCTTACAAAAGAAAAAAACCTAGATATTAAATTTGAATTTTGTAGTGTCTGAAGTTTAGAAATCTCAGTAATTTGCAAGGAGTTTTAACACTGGTCTATTAAAAACTTTCAGATTGAAGCATTGACCCAAACAGCTGGAAAAATAATAGTGAATTATCACTAGCTCATGCTCATGAGGTTGTAATAAGATGTACTGTATAAATTTGATAGACCATAAAGTGAGTAATATAAATGCAGTATCTTACTGGGATAGTTTAGCCTTCCTCAAACTCCTGCAGGAGTAATTTCTAATGGTTGTTTAATCTCTTTAATGGGAGAAAGAATTTTCTGGGCACTCCATCCAGGCTGTGTTCAAGGTGGCAGCGCTCAGGGATAGGTGGTAACCTTTCTTAACTAGTGCATAAAACCATCATCTTTTATGGTAAACTTAAAGTAATCTAGAGGAATCCTGTTCCTGTTTGAATACATGTCATTAGAAGGTTCTGTAGTTTCCACTTAATAGTAGAATTTCTCCCAGGATTCTTGCATATTCTATATGCCTTCTCAGTTTTCATATGTTGTATCTTATTCATGTCAGCTTACTTGCCACTTTCACTGGTTCTGGAAGAGGAATCTTCATTGTCTCATTTCCTTCCACTCTAATCCAGTAACATTACACACATATTTGCAAGGAAATAGACTTCAATTTAGTTTGCGTCATATGACATTTTCAGTCTTTCTCCTTTTATTTACGAGTTTTCACTTTATCTCACTTGGCCATCCCACTAGAGCTGACCCACACAGCCACTTCACTGACAGCAAACAGCAGAAAAACAGATGATTTACTCACCATCCTCTGTGCTATTTGTGCTTTTACCACACTCAGAGCACCTTATTCAGTTCTACAGGAACAGCTTTCTGCTGCATATTTTGTGGAAGTAAGAAGCAGGATAAAAACCTTCTCTGCTCCAAGGCCTGGAGAAATTAAGGGCTGGCTGTTGGAAGATGAATTTGAAAACAAAGATGAGAGCAAGTGTTTCCTGGTAAAGAGAAACAAATTACACCAATGGCTGGAGGAGGAAGGATAAAAATTGAAGCATCAAAATTATCTTAGTAAACTGGGCGAAGAAAGTGCAAGGAGGGATACTTCTATAAGTGAAGAAAAAAGGTAAGACTGAACAATGAAGGCCATGTAGTGCAGTGAGGATAGATTCTGAAACAAAATTTGTGGATAGATGTGAAGAATAACAGAGATAAGGTAGACTTCACAGGGATTATGAAATTGAAGAACCCCTGTCATTGCAAAAAACTTCTTTTATTCAGGGTTGAACCTCTCATTCTTCAGCAATTTTTAAAAGCCAACTGAAAATTACTCTCAACTTTTTCTCTTTCAAATTCTGTCTCTGGTAAGAAGGCTGATGGAGAACAACAACTTTACCTTTACCAGATATACATTCAGATACATCCATGAAAATGTGCACATTAAATACTGTTGTGATGGGTCTTGACTCACAGAAACTCAGCAGCACAGAAATCTATAGTCTGTGTTTTAAATTAAAAGACAGAAATCATGTGAAAGGGCACAGGAGTTCAAAAGCAAACAGGGAATCTCATTAAAATGCAAACATTCTGAGTTGAAGGAAAAAAAAGAAAATACCAAACCCAGAGATGTCTAAGACTTTACTTTTCATAAAAGGCCGCTCTATGGTGTGGATTTACCACAAGACCCAGATCAGTTAGCCCCTCCTGTAATATTTAGCATTTTGAGGCATAATAAAGCAGTTTAGGTCCAATCTTACATAAAAGAAATTTCCTTTAACAAAATTTCTCTATGAAATTTATTCTTTAAATAAAGTTCCAAAGAATCTGCTGAATTTAAAACCTAAGTTTTCAGGCATACTAACAAACTCTTAAAAATAAAATCATAATACTTCAATTACATAGCAGTACCAAGAGACTTAAGATCATACAACTGCCCATTTCAGTATGAATTTAATAATCCTATTATAGTCCTAATGTTTCATCACTTCATGCCTACAAGAAAGAGACTGAAGTTTTAGAACAGTGCTTTTTGCAATCTCTGGCCCATGTACTCTGAGTCAGTCCATGGACTTAACATATTTATGGATTTAAAAGACCGATGTTCAACAGCTAAGGCAAGCAGAGTCATTATAGTTCAGTATTCAAAGGGCCAGTTCTTTACCAGAATAGCTGTAAACAGTCAAAACATAAAAAGCTTGAAGATTATTGCTTAAGAGTAGTTGATATACACCAGATACCAATGAGGAGATAGCAGATAGGAACATGAAGACTGTTTGCTAATTATTAAAACTTTAAAGCTAAAATCAATTAAACTGTTCAGAGCTGTTTATTAGTTCTGAATTCTTCTTTTAGATTTGTAACTTTGAATTTGAGAAACTGCCAAGCCACAACAGGGGATCCACAGTGTTTCCACAGTGTTTTCTTCTACAGTCAGCTGAGACAGACATCCATTTACTACTCTAACACCTTTGTAAAGAATAACAAAATGTTGAGTGGAAAGGAAAGTTGAGTGTTGAGTGACAGGAAAGGGGCAAAGGGGCAAAAAAATCCTACCCATGGCAGGTGTTTAGACTCCCGTTCTGAAGTTTTGGCATGTAACTCACTCTATACTTTAGACACCTTAATGTTCCTTGGGACCCAGAGCTTGGAGACCTGAGGAGAGAACTTTAAAGAGCTTCTTGTTTAAATCACTCAGAAGACATTGCTTATGTTTTTGCAGAAAAGCTGCATTGACTATGTTTGCACTACAGAAAGAGAAAACCTGGCTTCCAGGTTGCTGCAACCTGGGGGAAATTAAACCCAGGCTTCAATGTTCCTGTTCACCAGGCATCAGGGTTACCTTGCTGAAGCTGGCCTGTATGTAGCAGATGATGCAATACTTATGGGGCCGGTAGTAGGATGAGTGAAAAGCAACCTGATTAGCAGGTTAGTAACCAGAATGCCCAGTTGAGAGTGTGCTGGTCTTCTTTCTACTCATGACTCCTTGGAATACGTCTCTCGGTTGAGGCTATTGAATAATGTAAAATACATAGTAGGAAGCAGTCCAAGTGCTGGGACTAATGGTTTGATTCAGGCACTGTCAAGCTAAGGACAACCTGAAAGAGATCTTCCACCTCAGAGAGTTTCCCTTTCATCACACAATATTTGTAGGCCAGGTGTGGAAAGGTTGATAAGTAACGTCAGCTATAGTTTGTTTTTACAGAAATACTTTGTGATTGTACAGAACAACAGGAAGACTTGATGACTTTAAATTAATTGTGTCTTTTAGGGATCAGTATTATCTCTGAGGTTTCTTTTTACTGAACAACATTTTCCACATTCAGATTCTATTTTTTTCCCTACTCAAAAGCAATTTATTTCTATAGAAAGCTATCCTTAATTGAATAATTTCTGGAAGAATTGTACGATTAAAGTCTGATTTCATCTTTTGAAACACATAAACATTTACATTTATGATATTTTGATACAAATGTACAGATCTGTCTGGAAACAACTAAGACAGCAAAGTTTTACTATCACCACATAAACAAACCAAGACACAAAGAAAGTCAGTTTCTTGCTTGAGATGATAGAGTGAACTGAGTAGGCAGAATTGGGAATATTCTTTTAATTCCTAGCTCAATGTTGTTTCCAGAATATGTAGAAGTGATCTATGCCTTAAAATACTGCATCTGCTGTAAACTTGCCTACAAGTCAATGGCAGATCACAGCATTAAAAGCAGGACCTTCTCACTGAAAGGAAAGTCTGGACTAGTAATTGCAAGAGTAATCATGTACCTAGGCTACAGACTTAGGAGACAAGCTAGATAATAGAGCTTTACCTAAGATTTGCTCTTTACACTAGAGAAGATATTTACCTCGTCTGTTTTCTGACGGTAAATATCCCATTTTTTTGCTTCTGATGGTGAATAATTTTCTCCTTTAAGAGCTATGCAGAGTCTACAGTTGATCAATTGTCACAGAATGCTCTGAACAGCTTCAGTGGAAGATGTACTCTGATGTACAAGGCTTTATTCAAATGTTTCTGTAAATCGGGAAAAATCCCAATTTGACTTGAAAGCTAGTGGCTTGGGTTGTTTTATGATAATTCTTTTTGCTTTTATAGGTCCTGGCCAAATTCAGCAACTGAAAATGGGACCTAGAGATCAGCATAACTTGTGACATCAGCTCAGACCCTCTCTTCATTATTCACAGAGAGTAGTTAGTGTTGATTGCTATAAATAATCTTAACTGATTCAATTATGTGAGCAGGGAAATCTATATCCAGTGCTTCCTTCCATATTTACAGATGACATCAAATAGCAAAAAAGCTTTCTAATGATCAATAAAGCTCATTTAAACTCGCTGATTACATTTATACACTTTCCCATCAAAGAGGTTTAAATTACATATCAGGTTTCTAAATCCATTCAAAATACCTCTGCCTGCTCAACAACTTACTAGAAGTCCTGTTACTGTAATAGTTGGATACATTACTGGATTCATGGCCAGTGAATAAATTATCGAACTACTGAAGAAGGTGTAGATCAGAGTAGTGGACATGTGTCCACTATGTGAATTTGAAAAGGCTGTGCATGTGTTCACATTTTTTTCAGAGGTCATTGTTGATTGGTAAATACAGAGTCATAGTGTAAAAAAAAAATGTCTATGCATATCCAGCAGCTTTTTAATGCTTTACTATATTTATAACCTTAACCTTAATAACTTGGCATACAGCTGAGCATACGGATGACAAGCTCACTCTTGCAGCTAATCATATTAAAATTTCTTCATATTGTCCAGTTTCTCAGCATCAAGTACACCAATGCATTTCCAACACATTTCATCACATTTTTTCAGAAGTTGCTGTGATGAGTCAACAATTAGAAAGGATCAAGCAACAGATGGTCAACAACTGGCATAACTTACAGAGGCCTGGGAGATAGCAGAAATTTTCTCAGCCTGTCCATGAAGTCCTGTATAATTCACCAGGACTGCAGTCTGCAACGGGATTTGTAACGTGTCATGGTTTGGGCCAGACTGGACACTAAAGTGAATGACAGATGGTCTCCCCAACTCTCTCTTCAAGGAGAGGAGGGAGACAGAGAAGGAGACTTATGAGTTTAGAAGGAGCTGAACTATTTTAATTAAAATATTAATAATAATAAAGTAAAAAAAAATAATGAAATATAGAAAACTGTATCAAGCTCCCAGGATTATGATCACATCACCAGCAGGCACTAGGGAAGTCCCAAACTGGACTCAGTGATAGATGAAAGCTGGATTCCAAGACTGGATTCAGGAATACGTGGATCAGGATCTAGGGCAGAAAACCAGACAGTCTCCTCCTCAAACACCACCCGTTGAAGAAAAAGGGGGCTGATCCTTTGATCCCTGAGCTTTTATACTGATCATGAGGCAGATGGGATGGAACACCCTGTTGTCAGTTTTGGGTCACCTGTCCTGTCTGCTCGTCCCCACAGGTGGGACCCCTCTATGCTTTTCTGCTTCCGATCCTCCAATGGGGCAAATAACAAAGTTGACTGACCTTGCTCGCTACAGCAATAAGTATAAGCAGGAGCCTCTCTGCACACCATTCCTTGGCATCAAGTATAACTACCAGTCTTACCGCTCTGAGAGCAAAGAGTTTCTGCACAATATGCTGTAAATTTCAGTAGTTAGAAGAGGCTTAGCTAAAAAGCAAAATTACTGAACAGAAAATTAGTTCTGTTTTAGCCCAAACCAGGACATAAAGACATCCTCAAAGATAGCCTTTCAGCTGTTTCTGCAACGTCTGTGCTGGAGAAACCTTTTTATTGGAGGAGATGGGACTATCAGAAGTTGTAGGACTAGAGATACAGATAGAACCATTTAGGCACAAAGTCCTACAGTAGAGTTAAAGGATTCACAAGGCCTTGTATATTTTTTAATACCGCTCACAGAAGGTTAGTACTATGTATTGTTTCAAGTGAAACCACATTTTCTGTCCTTTTTGAATACACAATGGCAAAAAGGAATGGAACGGTGAGAGGATACTTTTTCCCTCTGAAGGGATGCAACTGACTAACTCAAAAGAGTAAGAAAAGAATCATTCTTTAACCACCGAAAGAAAATTCCCAAATGGAATTTTCTTTACCACATTTTGTCCTAGAAATAAAAGAAAATATATTACCTTAATGGGGAAACTGTCAGAGGCAAATGAAAGAGATTGTTCTTCTTGCTAAACTGAGGAACATGGTGGCCAGTATCAGCTGCTTTTGCCATGTTTCAGCAGGCCCACACACCAACCATAACTAAAACATGTAATTCATGCAAATTAATTTTGCATCTTTATTGTGTTCCCTTTTTTTTCTGTTCTGCTTCTCCACTGAAGCAGAGCCAGACTGGATCCATTCTGGCAACATCTTCTTTACTTACCTAGACATCAATGAGACACTTCCTCTTTATATTTTTACACATTTTCCATTTCTTTAGAATCAGGAATATTGCTTATTTTGCAAACACAGAGCCCTGCAAATCAAGCCTATTTTGTTTCTTTCCCACTGCAGTGACAGTAAACTACAGGTCCACCATCCTACATCACAGTAATCTCTCATATATTTAGAAGAGACATTCTTTTCTGTAGCTGTGTGTTATATAAGGAATTAATAAATGTGCTAAACTAAGTAATTTCAAATATATGTATTTGTTTGCAGTGGTTTATTTTTGTTGATTATTTCAGACAACCCTACAATTAGCAATTTTACAGGGCAATTATACTTGTTTTCAGAATTCTGAAGTGAAACTGAACAATTTTATCTCCACCCTTTTCACCTCTTAGAGCATCCCTACTAGACAGCCTGCTCAGCATTGAATTCAGGGAACTACAGGCCTCTTGGCTTCTGTTCGTCATAGTCATCCTTGCTCTCTCCTTATGATTGAAAAGACAGAGCCAAAACCAACCAAGAGTGAGACTGAGCAAACTTTGTAAACATGCATATCAAAAGAATAATTTCTTAATGAGAAGAAAGAAAAGGTGCTCACTTCCTTCACTACATAGGCTTTTTATGGAAATAAGTCACTTCTAACATTAAGTAAGAACTCATGACCAAGCTGTAATCAGATAGAGAGGAAGGAAAGACCAAGAGTTAAGAAAGCAGATAGAGATCTTGGAGATTGTAGCCCAAATTTCCTACTTGACCTTTCACAAGCAAGTAGTTTACTGTGATTGATGTAACTTTTGGTTGCTGAAGATGTCAAAGATGAAAAAGAGAAAGCTGGTTTAAGACTTCCTATGTGGCTATAGGTAAACTTCAAGCTCTCATAAATGGTATCCTGGTTTTTTGGTTTTTTTGGTTTTTTGTTTTTTTTTCATTCTGCAGCTTTTTGCCTTGTAGATTCAAGAAATAAAGCTACTAAGAGGCTGTATAGCACCATTTGTTACTATCAGGTGGTTACAATTTCCAACAAAGAAGTGGTTGAATTTCAGCAATAAGAAAACTGTTTTACGGTCTATATATGAGCTTCCCAGGGAAAGTTCCAAGACAGCATGCTGGAAATCAATTATATAAGAAGTGAGTTGACTCGTGTTGCTTGAGGCCAAGCACAAATGAAAACAAGCTTTTAATTGCTCAAATGCTTTAGAATTCTCTTACCCATGACTTTTCAAATCTATTACAATTAAAGAAATAAGGAGATGGAATACAGCCTGGTAGGTAATTCAGGGGCACACAAGTAAGTTGCTGAACTGTTGATGTTAATATTAATTTGTGTCAGCAAATGAGTTATTTTATGTCTTGTAATATAGGCTACCCAGTAATATTCATCCTTTGCTGTGCTGTCATCCATAGATCTTTGAATTCTTTACAATACTGAATATATATCACCATCAGGTACAGGAAAGCTGAAGCATAAAAAATGCATAATGGCCTGATCCGATACCTATTCAAGTCAGTGAGACTCCCTCTAGTGAATCAACTGGGCAGTGAATTACACAAAAAATATTTACTCAAGGTCTTTCAACTATGTGCAATGGCAGATGAAGGTAATAGCATTTTTTATTTACAAATTTCATATTCTAGCTGTGGGATAATGCCTTCTTTTGCCTATTGAGGCAAAATTGAGTTAGAAACAGATTTAGAGTGCAAAATATTTAACAAACAGAAAAGGGCTCTGTGTTTATTAGTGCAACATTCTTTTGGCACTGGAACGTATTCTGGCTTTAATAATTATTCTGGCAGCTGAAGCGTTACAGTCTCTACTGCACATTCAAATCACCAGTGGCTAAGAACGCAAAGAAATATTTGCTCTTCAGCTTCACCATCATCCATTCTGAACTACATTTCTGCCATTGTTTTTCTTACAAATCATCATTCTGAGATTGTCAAGTACCATTTTTTCAGTTGTCATTGGTCTCCATGGAGATTCTTAAAGGGGTTCTTATTCTGTGGCAATTCCTTTAAGTGAAACAAATGAAGGTTGCAGAGAAGAGGGTTACACTTAGCAGAGGTATGCAGAATATAGTGTACAGAAATGTACAGCTTTATTGTGAGAAAGTTTTAAATGGAAAAATCTATTTCATTTTCTTTTATTTTTCTATTCAACTTGAATATAAGCATGAAAAGTATTTTGCAGAAGCTTAGGTTATTGAACATGTTCATTTTTGGTTGGTGTTGGGTTTTTTTTCCTTGGGATTTTTTTTTGTGGGGTTTTTTTTTTGCTTTTTTATGTGGAGATGTATCTGTTTCTTCTGCTGGGTCAAAAAAAAAAAAAAAGCATTGCAGAGCTTACAAAATAGATCAATCTTTCAAGACATCTTTGGAAAAAGTGTAATGTATTTAAATTAAATTCTGAAAACAAGATGCTACTTTACCTATTTTTATAGGTGAACTGTCATCTCCAATTTTCAAGTTCACTTGTTACAACTCATCAAAACACCATAGAATTTGAATCCCTTTAGCAGATATTGCATAGCTTGCTAACCTGGACAAGTAGTGTTGTGGTCTGGTTCCTGACAAGCAAGGCAGGTGCACAGAATTATTATGAAAATCAGTTTCTCGACTTGAATCAATGATGTCCTTAAAAAGAGAACTAATATCTACAGCAAAACAAACTTATTCGTTTTCTAGCTGTGTTTTCAAAACCCTTGCAGGACAGTGTGCCCCACAAACTGCAAACAGGTGCACAACATTAACTGACTACCTAACTGAGACTGAACAATCAAAATATTTTTCTTTAGGATTTTCTATTCTCTGGACACAGTTTGAAGTATTTGTACTTATGAAGGCCAAGCTTTTCAGCTTCCATGGCATGGTAGCATGTCACTTTCTGAGTGTTTTGAACTAACTGAATATTATGTGCCACAGCTGGTCTGTATGTCACATGGGAGTATATTCATAATGTGATGACGTGGTGTTTCAGATTGCACAGTGCAACAGAGATGGAGGAATAGATGAAGAGGAGGATGAAGAACATTTTATCAAGATAAAGAAACAATGGATCAGTGCTCTGAGGAGAGCACTCTTGCCTACATCATAGGGCAGAAGGCTTTCTAACTGTAAATAGCAATGAGACAGGGTTATTCCAATTACTGGGTCAACATATTCCAGTGGAAAAGATCTTGGGCACAGATGTCCTGTGTACAAGTCATTGGGGTAAGTCAGAAGTCAGCAGGTATCTGTAAGTTGTGGGAAAAGTTCTCAGAAATGCCTTTGTTATATGCAGTAAACCTACACTATTCAGCATTCAATGTTACCTTTAAAACTTTTCAGGGTATCCATATTGTAGCAAGATAGTGGCTATCTTTCGCATTATCTATTCATGTTGATATATATATATCTCTTATATTTTCTACGGTATTTGTTATTAGAGACTACTTGAAATACTTCGGTGACTACTCTGACCTTGTTTTTCACATTGATTCAGTTGTTGATTGACTACTTACAATTGTAGAGGAAGTACAGTATGAGAAGTGGTTCAGCTCCTGAGGTAGGACTGAGTTTTGTCCTCTCAAATGAATTTTGAATTAATCTCTTGTCGCACACCAAGAAATAATTTCAAACAACAAGCCTTTCAGATATAGCTATTGAATTGCTGTCAAAACCTATTAAACCATCTACTCAAAGATCTCAGTACAGAAATTTTGGGGAATCTATTTCTTGGGAAGAGAAGGAATTGAAAATTCCACTGAGGAAGCGTCCACTCTGGTTATAGATTTTCTGTCAAGGCAGATTAATTCAATATCCAATTAAAATATATAGTTAAAATTTACTGTGTATTTCTCCTCTTCTTGGACTGGAAAACCATTATGTTGTTCTAGTATGGGAGGCTAATGCAGGTTTATGTTTTTATTTTCTCTTTAATATTTCCATAAAGGAAAAATATTTCTTAAAAACCTGCTAGTACTGTGGGAGGTCACACCATAGTTTTAGAAAGAATAGGTTCTAATTTTAAAACAGTATGAATGCTAGTGAGTTAAAAGAATATGGACCAGACTCATTGCTACAAATTATTTGTGGAAGTTTAGCACTTTGTCTGTCCCCCAGACTTTTGATACTTCTAATAATTATATAAGCCACAAATTTTTTTAGTAAGAAAGCAAAATTTAAAGCACTTTTACATTTTAAACATGGCAAGAACTATCATTACTTGTATTTTAAGAACCTCAAGAATGAAGAATAAGAGTAAGAGTGAATAAGAATAAGAATAAGAATAAGAATAAGAATAAGAATAAGAATAAGAATAAGAATAAGAATAAGAATAAGAATAAGGAGTGTACACATAGCAATGAATAAAATTATTGGAAAAAATGAAAATTAAACAATGAATATGTATCATATTTTTGTAAGAAACTGGGTTTCTCACTAGAGAACTATAAAACATCTTACTAGAGGAGATGAAGGCACATTGAGTCTATATCTTGATTTTGTTGAACGCTTGCTTCATAGGTCTGTCTATAATGGTATACACAGAAATATTAAGGGGGTGCGTACATACATATATGAAACCGTCACAGTTTTAGCTGGGATAAAGCTAACTTTCTTACTAGCAGCTGGTATAGTGTTACGTTTTGGATTTGGGATGATTTTTTTTTTTTTTTTTATCTTCAGCGTGTCATGGTTTTCCTTTCAGTGGAAATAGTCCAGAAGTATCTCATAACTTTTCCTAATAGCAGAGGGTTGATCTGGTGTACCGGGTATTTAGCTAAGTAAAGGAAATTTTGATCTACACTGAACTCTGTCACCATATGTCAGTACTCTGTCTAGTTTGTCCCCTGTGAAATGGGTTGTATAGTTTTAATACATGAGGCTTTATTCTTCCTTTTCCAGTAGTTTTCAAAGATGTTTTTAAAAAAAAATAAAAAAAATGTCTTGTAGAAATGCATAGCTCAGCTAAGCAAAGCCTAATAGACTCAGGAGAATACATAGTATTGAAAGTCAATGGGATTTAGAGTACATCTGTATTTCAGACTGCAAGGACAGGGAAAATAAAAGGTATTATAATGTATATTTGTGATTCTACTGTAAAGTATTAGTCAGGGTTAATAGGTAACAATTAAACTTAACTCCATCTTTCTTCCCTGTTGGACTTACAGACTTGTAAATGAACAGTCACACTTATTTTGTTCAGCTGCTGAAGTCCAACTTTGACTTGTTCAGTTAGGGCAACCAACAAATGCAAGGAGACCTATGCCAAAATACTTACTAGATTTGGAATATCAGGTGGCTGATTTTTTACTAATAAAGGGGTTTCTGTAATCCATCCTTCCCTGCACTGAACATGGATTGATCTGTTTTCTTTTATCCATAATTTTCTGTTTACTGTATCTGCTTATAGAGAAGTGAGATGATAGAATTTTAAAAGTGGGACAGAGACATTGTGAATTAAACTTCACCAGAAGATGAAATTATGCTGTTAGCCATTATTCATGCATTTACCTCTTTTCTCCTAACAGAATCATGCTTTCAAACTGATGAGAGGGAAAACAAACCCCACATATTTATCCCTCCCTTTTGAGCAGTTGTTTTCAATGATCAAACCAAACTGCCACTGGAAAAGTTGATGGCTTTTTTAAACTAGTAATCTCAGACAGAAGCTGTTTGACACCCCGTACTAAGCAGTTACTTTTAGATATGGAGTAATGCTAAGTGAAAGGAAAAAGATAGCAAAGAAGAAAACAGTTTTGAAAGAAGAATGAAAGAATTTATGTTAAACTAAACAGAAGGAACTCAAGTAGGCAAGAAACAGAGACATTCACCAACCTGGGAAGAGTTAGTGGTAGCAGACTTTGTATGTCTCAACAAATTGAGGACAGGTACCAACTAGTTAAGTATGGAGTCAGTAGCAAACCTAAAAGAAAAGGTGGTGTATCTTTTCTTTCTGTGTAAGTCTCTCACAGGTGTCTTTACGCCAGAGGTTTTCCATTTTAAATGAAATTACCTCATCTCAGAAGGATATAGGTGCTAGATAAAAATAAAATTATTACTGTCAGAAAGGTACAAAGTATGAAAATGTTGAGACTGAGGGCTATATATGAGCTCATCTGCAACCTGACCTTACCTAGAGTCATCAACTAATCAAAATATGGAAGACTTCAGATAAAGACATAGCTCTTCTTGCATCTCTACCTTCTGCCACTGCAGAAAATGTCTGTAACTGCATAAATGCATGTCTAAATATAGATAGTGAAATATATACTCACTAGTTTATAAAATTTACAAGCTCTGCTTCTCTGTCTTTAAGATTGAAGAGCTTGTAAATTCCATAAACTGCGTAGGGAATTTACATGTCAGAATATTAAACACTACAGAAGCTGGAAGAAGTTGTAAACTCTGTAAAGTGAAGAGACAGAAAGGGAGAGAGGGAAAGAGTGAGAAAGGAAAGGAAGGAGGAGGAGGAGAGGGAGGTAAGGAGGACAGAAGGAAGGTGGCAGGGGAGGAAGGAGGGAAGGAAATAACACCGAGCTTTTGTTGTACAGAGCTGAAATTACACATAGATTAAGAAACCAGGTCTGTGTCTCTTCTCCCTCATTGTTTTCCTTGCTCTTACTGGTTATGCTGAAGGAAGAAGATGGAGACTGTGTCCCACAACTTCCTTATTGCACAAGTTAAATATGAGCAGTGTATCTGCTCTTTTAAATAAGCTACTCCTGCATATAATCCTAACACTCACTACTCTTCCTGAAAAACAGCCTGGACTAGAATGCACAGGAATATTAGTGCAGTAGAATAGAAAGAATTAAAAAAAAGACTGGTCTAACTGGTTAACATCGGAGGGACTGCTAACTGACCTGACCCTGCCCAAACAAAGCCACTGCATGCTGTGGAAAGAGAAAAATTCCCTGTAGGGTGCAAACTGGCTGGGCAAGACAACATGGGTTGCTCTAGGTGAACCCAGTCGTGGCACTGCTTTTGCACAGTGACCTGGGTGCACTTGGTGGGTAATGTGTGAGGATGGGGAAATCCCGTGTGTACCTCAAGAAGATTTAAGCTTGGGGGAAAATCTAACCCATGGTGGGAGCTGTGTGTTATAGGAAGTACTACAGCAGAAACCACCTGAAAAAATGGAGGATCAATGACACAAGAAACTGGGCAAGTGCAGTGATGATCCAACCCAAGCTGGCTTTGGTGTGTAATAACCCAACACAACACATTGCCTCTCCAGTCCTAAGCAACCACTGTAACAGGAGCCCAAGTCATAGACTAATGAACTGAGTAGACTGTTATAGACATTTGAGTAGATATTTCAATGGCCTTTTTCAGTTGAACATTTGTTGGACATTTGATGGGGATGGCCTGTTAAGTAAATGAACTATGTATGTCTATATCTCAAAGGATGGGAAGGGGGGTACTGGCTGACGAGGATATATTAGATAGCGTAAGACCAGAACATGACACAAAAGGTGTGGTAATCTGGGCTGGAGATAGTACTGGAGACAGTACTGGGTCTGATTACAATGAAGTTAACTTTCTTCATAGCAAACCATATGGTGCTGTGTTTTGGATTTGTGGCTAAAATAGTATTAATACACCAATGTTTTGGCTATTGCTAAGCAGTGCTTACACAGCATCAAGGTTTTCTCTGTTTCCCAGCCTACTCCCATCCTCCTGCAGTGAGCTAGGGATGCATAAGAAGTTGGGAGGGGACACGGCTGGGAGAGCTGAACTGAATAGGCCAAAAGGTTATTCTATGCCATGCTAAGAAATAGAAACTGGGGTAGAAGAAAAAGGAGTCTGGAGTTTTCTGGCTTCCAAGGGACTCATTGCTTGTAGACTAGCTGGGCATTGGTCTTTTTGTGGAACTGGTGAGTGATTACCTTTCCATCGCTTGTTTTTTTTCCTCTTTCCTTCACCTATTGTCTTTATCATCTACCTTTATCACCTATTAAAGTGCCTTTAAACAAGTTTTCTCACTTTTTCTCTTCCTGTTCTCTCTGCTAATTGAGCAGGGGCAGGGGGGAGGGAGCAGCTGTATGTGTGCCTAGCTGATGTCCAGGGTCAACCCACATCACAAGTCACATGGGCCTTTGTAAAGAATAATCCCTTTCATGTTTGTGCTCCATCCAGAAAGTGGAAAGATAGAAGAAGATGGAGCCATCTTTCGTCTCTTCTAAAGGCTTGCTGATGGATCCAGAAATGCAGTTCTTAGTGGTACCACTCTAGCCTTGGCTTTATTGCCCCAGTTTTTGAGAAAGATGAAATCATACCTTTGTGTTTCTAGCTTGTAACTTAGGATATAATTTCTTCAGATCACTGCCTCACTACCCATGGTTCTGGAAGAAGGAGTGTAGATGCTTCACACAGGTTTAGATTTTTAGGTAGATGTTAGATGCTGCAACCTCTCTTGACTCTGGCCTGTTTAAATCAATATAAAGACTTCACAGGGAGTCTTTACTCCCTTGCACAACACTGCAAAATAGAAAAAAAAATTGTAATTATGTGAGGATTCTTCAATCAGGATCAAAGGATCAAAGCAAAAAATATAAATGAGCTGCAGGAGTTATCACAAGGACATGAATTAAAGATTTGTTTTAGGACATAGTAACATTTGGTTCATGACTAACCTTTGCAATAGAAGTGCAATCTGTTTTAAGCAAAATGGTTTTTACTGTGATGGAAGTTAGTTCAAAACAGAGTCTCAGCATTACCATAGACTGCAATGCTTAATCTTCTATCAATGTATTCGCAATGTGTAAATCTTGGGAAGTCTAGAAGGACAGGGAAAAAATAATAATCTATTTTGACAGATGGTAGCCAAAAGATTGAAGTTCCTTTTTGTCTTAGTATCTATTTTCCTCTTATTTCTACATTTTAAGTTGTCAAAGAACTCTTCAGCCTGCCCCTTTTCAAAAAAAGAAAAAAAAAAAGAAAAAAATTTCTGCAAAATCACTTCTTTTGGAAAGGGTCTAATAAAGGATAATATAGCAAAGTACTGATCTCAGGCATTGTGATATTCAGGATTGATGTGACAAAATTTACTAGTGAAAACAGCAGCACACGTTGCTACTTCTGACAGATACAGTTTGTAAAGACTGTTTTCAAAATATACAGTTAACTTTCCTTTGAGAAATACCACAGGTTACAGATCTGGAATAGATTTTATGATTTACTAATTGAGATTTGTCTCAGTGTTGGACCTAAATTGGAAGATAATTGGCAGTCCAGAATAGAATTTTTTTGCACAATGTTATTTGAATAAATACAACAGAATCTGTTTTATCTAATTTTAACTATAAAGTCTTCTCTGCTAAAATTACTTGAGGCCCTGAACCAGATTCGAAAAACATTGTGCACAGCTTTATTTGTAACTTTTCCCTTCTCTCAGAATCCTTTCCCTGGATGAATAAAAAACAAGAACAAAAATTATTTGTTCAATAAATATCTGTTTACAAGTGGGTTAAACAGCTTTCTCCCTATCCCCCATTCCTAAGATAATTGTCCTTTTCAGCCTGGCAATTTTGTACTCGTCAGGAATTGGTTAGGGGATTATTTTTTTCTGTTGCTCAGTAGGACATAATGGTTCTAAAAAAAAAAAAAAAGAAAAAAAAGAAAAAAAAAATTTGCAGCTTCTAACTATATATATATCAAATTGTGTGAGTGTGTCACTGCACCTTTAAGGAAGACTATCTGAGTGTAGGGGTTAACACATAGCCATGGGCAATACCAAGCTGCAGCTGTCTGAAACTGTTGTGGAGTTTAAATAAATACTATGATAAAAAATAAATGAACATATAAAAATTATGCGTTAAAGAAACCACTGTAATCAGGAGCAATTAAGGAAAGCAAAACAGGAAAGAAATCCATTGTAAACAAAAATAATAATTAAAAGAGGGTTCTTTTGATACTTGACACTGTGCTGTTGCAGCCATCCACAGCTGAACTCTTCCTGTCGTGAAGGCAAAGTTCTGGGTCTGTGACCAGCACATTTTTGCCACAAGAAGATGAAAGAGAAAGGAATGGCAAGCTCTGGGATGGAGGGAACTCTCCCTATATCTGACAGAAGAGTCAGCTGTCTCTCCCGGCCCCTGGCATGGATGAGGCAAGCAGGGAAAGCAATGGCCCTTTTGTCGACTGTCCTTGGCAAGCTGCTGTGCTAAGCAACAGATGACTTAGCCTGAAGCTGATCTTGCTGCTTAGATGTTTGCACCTTATGTGGATACTCTACTGCATAAAGTTCAAGGCAAGAAAATCAGATCAACTTGCAGTGACATATCAATAGAATTTACGAAAAACTCTTTAGTATTGACTGAACTCCTATTTCATTGATATCAGCATAAGCTTTACAGATAGTTTCAGTCGATAAAGAGCCAAGCCATTGTTAAGCACTTTTGAGAAGCCCCCCTTTACTGATATGAGTCTTAATTAATAAGGTAAAAACCATTTCTTACCATCTGAGGACTTTGGTCAAACTGTGAACTAAGGTTCATGGGAAGATTTTGGGGAAGCTTTGGTTGGATGAGGTCATGAATCAAGTGATACTCATTCAATCTGTTACTGTAGTGATGAATCCTCTGCAAATTGCTGTGTGTGATTTTTTAAAATGGAAACCAATCTGAACTGGCTAGTCAAAGCTAGTATTTACTGTATTCTTATAGTTTATTTTTTAAAAAAAAAAGTCAAATTACCAGGAGTGTACTTGCATGAAGAAAAACTGGGAGGATTGTTTGCAGGAGGCCTCATAAACAAATTTCTTCACAGTTTTATCACTAAGTAATTATTAAAAAGTGAAAAACAAATAAAAAGTATACTTGAACTGAAGCAGAATTTTAGCTTATTTCATGAACTAAGGAGAATCTGAGAGCAAAGGGCAGAAAAGAAAGTTTTACTTAACTAGTCTCAGTTTTATCTTCAGAAATATGAGCAATAGGATATCATTTGTTGAGACTTACACATTCCATATACAGTCAAGATGTACAACTACCCCCTGAAATCATCATTTGAAGTGGAGAGAATAGTTATATAACTAAGATCAGCTGAAACTGGGAGAAAATATTACAGTACAAATCCAGGCAGACAGGACTGACACAACCTAGCACAACCCCAGTTAATTACAACTATGCATCTCCAGTACTGCCTGAAAAAGTCTGGGTAAGCTGTTTTACTTGTCTAGCTCAAGTGTGCATCTTGACACTTGGCAGATATTACATAGACAAACTTTAAGTTTTAGTAGGTGCTCTGCTTATTTTCCAGCTGTGTTTCAGAGATTCTTTTATGCCTGTTCTGGGTTTCTTTGACACCATTATTATTTTTTTTCTTTAAATAGCAATGCCACTTCACATATAAGCCTAAAGAATATTCTGTATCCTAATGTTTCTGAATTCCATGGCCCATCACGGACAATTGACCCCATCCTACAGCCTCTTTGGTCAAGATTTTCAGATTTCAGTGTTACTACAGACTATTCCAAATTCTTTTCCCTGGATTAGAGAATTTATGAAAGTTTCCTCCTTCCACTTCACTGATTTTTCCTTCTTAGGGCTTGCTTTTTTACTTTTTATTATTCTTCCAATTTCTTTGATAAAAATGTCTATATTGCCTAGTCAACACCTGTCCTTTTGTCAAGTGAAAAAATAAGAATCATAAAAATTAAAACTTACAGCTGTTTTTGCTTTAAAAGATGGGGTTAGTCTTAGATTTACAGAAGCTGACATAAACATTTTTTTATCCCAGACGATGACTTTGTACATTGATGTCTATTTCTACTGTAATTCTAGTTCTTCACTCCGAAACTAATAGCAATCTTATCCTACAAACTTGTTCTGTCTGTCCCTGTACTATTTGATTGTCCTCACAACAATCAGTTCATTCTTTTCCAGTCAATATTTCAGAGACAGACCCTTGCTCTAAACTATGATCCCAGATGTACCTCCTACAAGCCATTCCCACCTGTAAATTATTCTTCCTTCACTGCCAAGGTCCCAAAGCTCCATTCATTCTTTGGAATATACCCAGTGGCCAAAACAACTCTATATGAATATATTAAGCACAAATGTGTTAACTACATAAAATAATGCATTTCTGTATCAAATTCAAGTTGTATTTTTTTTTCTTAAAATAAAAGGGAAAAAAAAAAAGGGAGTTTAGTGACGTGCCAAATGTAAAGTAGCTGTATTCTGGGAATCCATTAAGGATGTGCTCATGTTCTGCTTAATTGTCCCTCAATGTAGTGCTCTTTCTTTCTTTGTCATGTAACAACAAACTAGAGTTTATTGAAAATAAATGATGTCACCCAGGGCAGAGCTGAAGAGCCACGCGTAGCAGCCAAGAGTATGTCCGCATTATTCCTGTTCTCCCCACACAGCCCAGCACAAAGCACCGGGGAGTAGGAGTGAAGGGGAGCTGCCCCTACTGCTTTCAACCTCCATCACACCTGTCCCTGCACCTAAATTCAGGGTCATCACCACAATCGGGGTGGTTCATCTTTACAGTGCTCTCAGGCCTCTGCCCCTCGACTGTCTACACAATATTTAAACAAATACAACTCTGCAGCCTATAAGACATAACTGTGCCATTCCTGCCCACTCCCACAGGGTGACCTTAGATTCCTTCTCTCCTTTTATAATTTCCTCAGGGCATTTCTGCCCCATCCATTACCATATTTTACATAGGATACAGTGCCCTGCCTTGTCTGCTCTCCCCAAGCTGTTCCTGTTTTCTGGTTGGAAGTGAAATAGGATTCATTACTGTTGTTGCTTCACAGCCTTCTCTGGGTGACCTAGAATAACTCATTTCTGGTCACAGTCAACCTAGGAAATCCCATCTTCACAACTGACTGAGAAAAGGCCATTGAAAAGGGATAGTTGGGTGTTTCCAGATGGCTGTGAATTTCAAAGCACAGAAGAACATTGACTATCATTAGAGTCATTAGAGTGTAATGAGATATTAAAAAACCCTCAGTATTTGCATTCACCGTTAGGTGCTCATACCTCTAAATATTCCATGATACGTGACAGACAAAACTATGCTGTTTAAAGTCCAGTTTCATTTGAATCTTCTGTAATACAGAAAGGGAGCAATCAGAATGGATTTAGGAGAGAGGACATAAAGCTATAATATTTCAGAGTTGCTGGGGAAAGAGTATAACAAATGAGCCCTCATTTTCAATATGTCATAAACACAATGCAATGCAACAGAAGAAAAGTAGCTGTCATAAACAGTTATTCTTATCTTTTTCACAAACTAGAAGCGGTTTAAAATTTTAATTCTATCAGGTACTACATTAGTTTCAGCATCTATTAATGAGTTGAAATAACCACAAAGCACTTTCATCTAGAGCATTCCTTTTTAGTAATATTTTTGGAAGAAAAATAAAAGCATATGTTAATTGGTAATAAACGTCAGAAGTTTAAACCATGCTGCATTATACAATCTGTTAAGCTGATTGACAGCATACAGCCTTAAACACATTAGGTGTGCCATAACTATATTTGTAATTTATGGTATTATAATTATATAGTGGTCACTGGTAGAAATTGATGTTACAATGCAAAGAGGCTCCAATTTCCCCTGAAGTCTTCACTCATTTATAAGTTTGAACAAATGTACCCCTCTTGGGGTAGAAATATTTCTTGCTTGATTTCTGCTGAAGATCTGGAAGTGAGAAAGCAGGCAGTGGAGGTACTTATCAAAGGATGGTTTGCATACTGTACCACGTAGTGAATGAACAGCATAATCCTTCATTATTTTTAACTCCTAAAATTAGCATAGGCAATTCATTTCTATATTAAGCAAGTATAAAATTAGCATTTAACAGTGAGGCTTCAAATTCAGTGAGAAGTTACAGTATTTTGAAGTAGCCAATCTGTCTTTCTGACATCTTTGTGTAATACAGTAATCCCGCTATTTGACCCAATAGAGGCTGCAGTCAAGAGGAATGATGGAGCTCATCCTCACCATTCACATGACAGCTGCACCTGAAGCCAAGTCCTGTGCAAGACTTGTGCAAGCCTGTAAGGAAGGGGATGTCTCAGAAGATAAGGCAAGAGGCAGAAGACAGCAATAAGCACTAATGATGTTCAGGCTGCCCTACCAGGAAGATCTGTAGAACAGTTTAACTTATCCAGAAATTCCAGTAAAGCCCCAGTACAATACCTTCTGTAGGGAGCCTTAGCTACAGTCCTCAACAAGTCTTAAGTATGACCCTCAGTTTCACAAGAGCTGGTCATCAGCTAGCTATTGGAAAAAACCAACCCCACTTTAAAACACATTCTGGGGATAAAATACACTCTCAGTGGTACAAAATACCTGAATAAGAAAAACCAAAAAGGCATGCCACTGGAAAAGATTATATTGCTAGAACCAGAGATAACAGTAGTGCCCAATAGACACAATTACAAGGAAATAATTGTTCCTCTCCATCAGCTGAAAGTGATTTGATGAAGCTCTAGAACTGATGTAGTGCTGTCATCCTATTGATTATAGAGGAGCCCATACTGGTACCTCTTCTCAGGGCGTATTGACTTGAGCACAGCACTGTCTTAATGTGGCTGTATAGCTTGCTGACAAGAATTTCTTTAGAGAAGGCCAGACTGGAAAACAGGCAGAAGAGGCATCTGCAGGTACTTGGCCGTAAAAGACTACCCCTGCACTCCCTCCTTATGAACCATCTCTCCCAGAGCTTTGCTTTACTCTTTTTCATAATTTAAGACCATCTAAGTGTAATTAAAAAGTCGAAATTAATGAGTAGTAACAAACAATGAGCAATTTTTCTTTTACTGAGCAGCATTACAGTACTGCACATACTAAACAGAAGGGGCAGGCAGTGATATATGATGCTAGACTAAAAAGAAATCAGAGAGTTCACTGCAGTAATATGTCATTGGTAGTAATTGTGCCATAAAATTAAAGTGTTTATTTTCAGTCTGATTCTTTTATTAAAATAAATCCTGTTGAGAGAATTTACCTACAAAAGTTATTTTTCTATGTATGCAGCAAATCTTTCTAATTATCCAGTTACTCCTGGGAAAACAAGCTACCAGTGAAATGCAATGATATGTTTGTAAAAAAAAAGATTTTTATTCTTTTTCTAAAAGATAAGTCATTACTGACATTTTAATTATGTAATTCCTCCTTAGACTTCTAATTTCAATGTTTCTATATTTCACAAAGAAATTGTTATGATACTTCTGAAAACAACTTGATAATATATGTACTCAGTGATCACACAGAACAGGTCTGCAAATTCTGAGCAGAGTGCTAATACGTGAACTTCTGCACAAAATAGATATGGAAATAATATGAAAATTGCACGTCTGGATAACACTGACAAAATACAAATTTTGACTATGGATAAATTCTTTGCCACAGGGGAGGTCAGGAACAGTTTTTTGTTTAGAAACTGAGTGAAGGTACCTGGTGCTGTGCAGATTTTGCTAAAAGCCCTAAAATAGACAATGAGGTCTTCGAGGTCTGGGTGCCAGAGTTTTTTCCATGAAAAGGGCAAACTCTGTTTCCCAGCTAGAAAACATAAAAGTAGAATCTGTGAGAGCAATATGCTCCAGGGACAATAACAGGACACTTCTGAGTCTGGATAGTAATTAACAAGCCTTACTGTCTGTTTCTGCAATGTGAAATTTCTTTGCTTACACAGTACTGAACTGCCTACATCTACAAATCACACTGAATCAGGGACCTCCAAAATGTCTTCAATATGGTCTTGCAAGACACTGAAAAAATTAATTTCTATTTCCATGAAGTAAAGGCAAGTACAAACTAGCAGCTTATTTATTCATTTATTTATTTATTTTAAGAAAAAAACACAGAAGGGAAAATCTCTGAACCTTTGAAATCTACATGATGGGGAGAAAAAAAGAAAAAAAACAAGCTTGAAAAGACAACCTTTGTGTCCCGTTAGTCACCTACTCATAACAAACAAAACGTTACTCTAAAGCATCAAATCACCGTTTTCAGAGCATTGTTCTTGCTTTTTGTTTTCTGCATAGATATATTCCTTTTTTCACTCTAGTAAACAACGCTTTTTTTTTTTATTAAAGAAAACAGCATGTTGCCACCTTCTTTACATTCTGCAGCATCCTGCTTCTTTCCTGTTTTCTTGGACTCATTCAATTATTGCAGAATAGTTTTTATATGTTTTTAAAAACATGTATAAACCTTACAAGTTTTAAGGTGTTTACATATGTACTTTGAAAGTTTTGACTTATTATTGCTCAGATATATGTCGGATAAGACAGCTGCAGCTCAGTCTTTCCCAAGGTATGCTCTTTCCTTCTCACTATACTGTGCTCCTTTCACATACTTTTCTGGCATCTTCTAGACAAAAACACCTTAAGGGATGAGCAGCCAGGGCAATCAGAAACCAGGAGGAGACACATGTCAAGACAGATAACAATTCAAGTCGTGCATCATGTGGGGTCATGAGCACAAACTTCTACTACAGGTACTAGTAAACTCCACACAAGTCTAAAGCTGACTCAGCCTCCAAACATTCCTTGCCTACACTGTTCAGGCCACAGCATTGCAAACTGTTATGAATAAATACACCCTGATCTTCTTTTGCTGCACTGCATGTGTATATTCATAGTTGGAGTTTGATTCATGCTTCTGTGCAGCTCCTATTAATCATAACTGAATTAAAAAAAGTAAATGAATGTATATGATATATCTTCACTGGTGTTCAAATGTTTTCATATTGCATTGGCTTGTAAAGAGAGATGTTAATATAGCTATGCCTGTAATTTAGGTAACACCGAAAATCATGCTGTAAAAATGTAAGCCAAAGTCTTAGCAAAGTCAGAGGCTTCACATGTGAGATTGTCTCTGTCTCTGTCTTCCTTCTCAGTTCTCCAAAGTTCAGTCTGAAGAAAAAAATCTGATTAAATCAGGCCAGGTAGGAATCAAGGAGAAGGCTTTCTGAATAATCTTACCAGCTGGTGGAAATTAGCAGTTTAAATATTTTAAAAAGTCATTCTCTGTGTCAAAGAAAAGATTTAAAGATCTGGGCAGTGTATAGTCAGGACTTGTCTTTCACTGTGCTGGAAGTGGTCCACTGCATATAGGACATAAGGCCAGGAAGGAAGTTTAAACAGATCTTCCCGTCTAAAAATATATAATGCAGAATTCACAGTCCACCTTCTATAACTATTTAAGGTGGTTACTTAAGAAATCAGTGATGCCTCACTTTAACATCATCAAATCTGAGTCCAATTTGAAAGTAGAAGCAATAGCTAGCAGGGTACATAGTTTTCAGCATTTCCACAGACCACCACAGAATCATATTTTGGGTCAAATTGTTACTACTTGCGTGTATATAAGTAATGAACTGTGAACTTTGTCATTATGTTAAAAAGCACCACATTCTGCACTAAACTACATTGTTATAAATATGGACTGCACAGAGATCCTTCTGTTTAACATCAGTGTAACTGACAGCAGGCTATGAGCTTTGGGATCAGGAAATTATAGTTCTTGTTATGGTTTTTTGGAAGACTTATTTAGTTTCAGATTGCAACACCTCAGCTCATTCAACTTCTAAACAGAAACTGCCTTCAGTGAACACATGGAATAAGAAAGATAGTAACATTTCTTAGACTAAGACTCACCAGTTTGTTTCTTCCAAAATGAGAACATTTTTCACAATAAATGTAACATTTTGCAGGACCTAATGAAGGAAAATCATCACCATTTCTTTTTTCATGATCTCCAAGTTCAGAATTGTAGTGGTCAGATAATCTTATTGTACAATCTATAATACTGTGGTTTAAGGATTTAATTCCTGGTATGTTGCAATAATTTTGTGTCCAGAGACTATTGCCGTCAAATGAAAAGAAGTAGTTCTAAAGACCCATAAAACTAAATATGGTATGTTACCTTGTTTCTGTAATTGTTGGTTAGCCTTGTAACTCCTGCTGTGTGCAGTCAGAGCTTCATAGCAAACCATGGGATGCTGGTATGCCATCATCCAGTCTTCTGAAATGGGAACCACTCTACTGAAGGCCTGTCCTCAGTGACAACTGTTCTTTATGCTCAGGAAAACCCTCTTGGTTTCTGTGGCTTCTTGATCTGTCTTCTTCTTGTCGTTGGCAAATGGAGGATGAGATCTCTGAAGCATTGTCAGTGCCAAGACAGCTGAGGCCCTTGACATCTACCTGGGATCATCCTCTAATGCAGACGCACAGGCCTTCTGTGTGAAGCTAATGGATGAAAGCTGACTTTAAACAACATAATCATAAAAATTCCCTTTTATAAATGATCTCGTAGTTCAAGGACTCACCAGAAATGATTCATTGGTTTATGTAGGCTAATGTGATCCAAACCAGCTTGCAGGGGCTGCCCATGAACCAATGCAAGCTGGAGGCCACCCATCTGGAAAGCAGCTTGATAGAAGAGGTCCTGGGGCTCCTGGTGGACGTCAGGTTGAACATGAGCCAGCAATGCGGCCTTGCAGCAAAGAAGGTTAATGATATATTGAGCTGCATTAAACAAAGTAGTACCAGCAGGCTGCGGGAGGGGATCCTTTCCCTCTACTCACCCCTAGTGAGGCCATACCTGGAGTACCATGTCCAGTTCTGGGCTCCCTGGCATAAAAGAGAAATGAACATACTGGAGAAAGTCCAATGAAGGGCCTGGATATGATGAAGGGACTGGAGCATCTCTGTTATGAGGAGAAGCTGAGAGAGATGGGACTGTTCAACTGGAGAAGAGATAGCTGGTGGGGATCTCATCAATGTATATAGATACCTGAAAGGAAGGTGCAAAGAAGGATGCACCAGAGGCAATGGACACAAACTGAAATACAGAAGGTTCCCCCTGTACATGAGAAAACATTTTGTTATTGAGAGAGTGACCAGGTGCTGACACGGGTTGCGCAGAGAGGTTGTGGAGTCTCTATCCCTGGAGATATTCAAAAGCTGACTGGACAAGGTCCTGGGCAAGCAGCTCTACATGACCTGCTTGAGGAGTGAGGGTGGGACCAGATAACCTCTAGAAGTCCCTTCCAACCTCAACCATCCTGTGGTTCTTTGATTCTGTACAACAAAGAGTAGTGTCAGAGAAAGACACCTCTGGGCAGGGCCCAGAGTCCCCATCCCCATAGTCTCCCACCTTGACATCTGAGGACCGTGTCTGACCATGGTTCCCCTCACCAGGCCTACTCCTGACCCTCACCCACAGGCTGACATCCCAGTTCAGCCTTAGCCTGTCCCTTCCCTCAGGGAGGTGCCTGAAGTTCAAGGTTGGGGCTGACACCCGTGGCCCCCACCTGCCAGCAGTGTGCAAAGCTATTGAAAAACAAGTAGTATGTTTCAGCACTACTGTAGATCTTTGAAGCATCATTAAATATCTTCCAAAAAAAAAAGAAAAACCAAACCAAACCCAAAACTAAAAAAGAAACAGAACATGAAAAAATAAAAATTGTGTATAAATTGGGTCAGATTAAATGATTACTGTTGTCTGCTGTAGCCCTAGTCTTTGACTTTATGGCTCTAGGCTCTAGAATCAAAGGATCTTTCTCTTGCACATTGTAGTAGTAGCCCGTTATCTCTGAAAGGTACAGAAAGATTCACTACTGACAGCTAACTTGAGGGTAAGTGAGGCTCAGGAAAGAGGAAGATGCTCCTGGCCAGGGTGGTGGGACTGACGCTGGCTGATAGGTCCAGCTCTGTCTGCTGGATGGTCCCCTGTGAGTTAGCAACTCACCACAGAGAATCAGAAACTGTATGTCAAAATTTATGATCCTCTCATATAAATAATAGTTTTATTCTTAGACAACATGCTGGTAAATGTCAGTAAGCCATTCCCTCCGCCCCTTTCCACATGAAAACATGAATAGTGCAGAATTTAGATTTTGATGAGCTGACATGTCCTAGCAGACTTGTAAAGCTAAGAGAGGCTTCAAACTTTTATTCATCTCAAACTGCATCTGTACTTTTGTACTCTGAGTGATAAATCTGCTTTTTTCTAAATTTGAATGTACTAAATCACTTTGACTGTCCTGCACTTCTTAATGCTTGCTCATCCACCAAAGGAAAAAATACCATGATTAATACTCCCTACCTGTGAAACAGATTTTTCTGCTGAGCTGTGAGATGGTTACAGAAAAGAGAAAGCAGATGAATCACCGTACATGTAGTTTGTGTTTGAGAATTTTAAAGTCTCTCTGAAACCACATGATAACAGGCAATCTCCTTGAAGATGTAGATCATAGAATCATAGAATCATAGAATGATTTAGGTTGGAAGGGACCTTAAAGGTCATCAAGTTCCAACCCCCCTGCCATAGGCAAGGACACCTCCTACTAGACCAGATTGCTCAAAGGCTCATCCAACCTGTCCTTGTACGCTTGCAGGGATGGGGCCTCCACAGATTCCCTGGGCAATTGGTACCTGTGCCTCACCACCCTCATGAAAAATTTCTTCCTTAACCATTTTTTCAGCCAAAGCATATGGCTGGATTCAAGTAAGAGATGATGATCCTTACTAAATGATTCATTTTATACAAATGTCATTATTCCTTTTTGCATTATAATGAAACAGTAAACTGTATATTTGCTATAAATTTATACTTTAATATTTTGTTTGCAACAAAAATATATAAAATTTATAGTACATACCACAGATGAAGGCTCTAGATGCTACAGCAAAGACAATAAAATAAAATCAATGTTTGCTGTGAAAGTAGAGTAAGCAGAACCTGGATTTCGGTTTGCCTCTAACATTTTTTGTTCTTTCAAGATAGTACAATTGAGTCATTTCTGAAGACAAGACAAATAATCTGAAAAATTATATTAGGCGACATTAGTCCTAATTTTATATATTGTCATGGCTAATGATTATTAATATATGAATGAATGCAAATGTGATATTTTAACATTAATGAAAATACTACACTAAATTCTGTTGCTAGAGGAGTTCCCTTTGGAGAGATGGGAATGAGATTTGAACTGAAGTACTAAAGTTTTAATTAAATGGCTTCATGTGTGTTGGCAAAATAATATTCCCAGTCTTCTTGCAGATTGAAATTGTGTCAGCAAATTCAGACAAAAGAGATAACTATTTTATTCATACTGTAACATTTCCTTCACTGGTGGTGTTAAGTTGAACCTTGCTCCAGGTCCCGGTGTTCTCCAAATCTGTAAAAAGTTAAAAACTTTGAAGCATTTAGAGTTTTATTAAATCCAGACAGTAGGTTCAAGCATTATGAAGATGTATGTATGTATGTATGTGTGTATGGACATCCAGCAGTGAGATTACATAGGCCATATTCTTGTAGGAAATCAAAATGAAACCAGTAAATTCAGTCTTACATGAATGAGACACCAAACATCCTTTGAAAGCAGAGTATCTGCTTAACAATATACTTTAGTGTTTCTGTCTAAGTACTGATGAGTCATATCTACAGGTATTACTTTAGATATAGTTTCATTGATGTCAGAATCAGAAGGTCTATAATTTTCCTGATCTATTATAATGATGTCTCTGATTATGAATGTGTTTTCCCACCCTTTTTTGGTGGAGTTGCACCATGTCGCAAATGTATCTCTGGTTTTATATCTGTTAATGCCTTACAGATTGCATCACTGTTTCTGCCTCTCATATTTTTGGGGGTTCTGTTGTGTTTTTTTTCCTTACTCCATGGCTGAATTTAACATAGTAATTTTCCAAAGCATATTAACTCATATTATTTTTTTCAAACTGAATCTCATTTTAGTGTTGCTCACAATGTTAATAATTGAAATCTTTCGCATATGAAGTAGAATGAACATGGGTTAAAATATTAGCTATAACTGGACATAACATGTGCTGTTTTATATAAAAGCAAAGAAATTTTTCAAGTAAGATTCTGTGAAGTTGCGACTATACCAGCTTTAATAAAGTGCAGTTATATAACTTCTCTTTCATTCCTTTAATCCAATATTATTCAACCTTATTTCTGGCTTGGATTCAGGAGTGTTTATAAGATACGCTAAAATGGCTGTGCTACCTTTGTGGAAAAGTGGCATGAATAGGGAAAGACACACAGCAGACAAAAAGTAAGCAAATTATGAGGTAAGTTAGTATATTGTTTAGATGATAAAGAATGTTAGATGCAATCTCCCAAGTGGAGAAACTTTCTAAACACATCATTTGTTGTAGAAATGAAAATAGGTTTCAGTCTCTCCAGTGTTCTTTATTAATCATAAGGAATATGCAAACAGAGAGGAACTCACTGTACCTCTCCAGTGCGTTTTGCGTGTACCACATGCTTTTGGGTAATTGGCAGCTGTAGCTTCCCCTAACACTCTACATACATGTTGATATATTTTTCATGGAAAGCCTGCGAATTAAGGATTCTCTCTCCTTCACTCTCACTATCTAACGTTTACGTTTGATATATTTTTCATATTAGTCTAGCAAATTAAGGTCTGCTTAAAGGTTGAGACGGGTTTTATTGTACAATCAAATTTCCACATTAATACAAATGCCATCTGTAACCCAAGGCTGTCCGTTTTGGGTTTTGTTGTTTTTGGGTTTTTTTTTCTCCCTTTTGTCCTGTGTATCTACAGTTCATCACTGAAGAATTTTCCAAACCGGAAAGAGAAACCTGAGTCTCACACTTTCAACCTTATGATTTCCCTTGTTCTTACAGAAAAAAGCAATTTTATTTGAAAGGTATGTTACACTGGAGAAGTACAGAACTAAAGAATAACATAGAAAATAATTTATCCTGTAGTTCTAAGTGTGTCCTTGAAACTGTTTGCCACAAAAACAAAGCAGTGTTTTATGTTCATACCAGCTGCATTAAGACATCTCATAGGAGCACTGAGGAAAGAAAATTTACTATATGTGAAATGAACTCCCGTATAAAAATGTTGAAAGCCACGTGAAGTGATTCTGAATGTTTTGCTTTTTAAGAGAATACTTACCTTCTTGTACCTGGTTTTCAACATGCTCCCCACACTTTGACCTCTTAACAGGGTGAATTCACTAAATGAAAAAATAGTGAGCACTCACACAGCTACTACAACAGAAAAAAAGTTGTGATTCTCCAAGTTTTACATGTTTCATCATGTATTTTTATGAGATCTTGTTTTTTAACCACTCATGTATTATTCATTATTTCCCATCTACTATTCATTATTATCTTATTAAAATTTTCAGTCATCATATTAGGGAGCAGGAAAAAAAATGCATGTGGGAATCAAAATTCATGTCTGACTGATTAATGAATAATGAAGGAGGCATTCTAAAAATCACCAGTGCCAGTTAAAGAACATTCATAAAATTATTGCTTTTCTTCTCTGAAAATCTCCCTTTCATCAAACCAAAATTAGGATTTAACTAATCTGATAACCAGAAGGGAAGGATATCTGTAATAGATACTTTAAATAACTGCACATCGTACAGCATATAAATAACGTAATACTACATTGCATTATTTGTAAAACACCATTAAAATTTCTGAAATTGTTCGGGGAATAACATAACTTATTTTTAGTGTGGCCAGTCCCTTCTGAAACTTCAGATCAGCCTATCTGAGGCCCATGCAGGGGCAATATCACTTATTAACAGCCTGTTGTCTGTATATTTCTCAGATTTAATTGTTTATTAATCATACTGGTTGATGAGGGTGAAAGGAAATGTAATTAGCTCAATACCTCATGTAGTATATGTCAATACTTTCTGCAACTATGTAATAAAATAAAATTACTAGCAAACTGTTCCTAACCTCTTCCTAGGATTTAACTGCTTACCAAGTAGTCAATTAAATACCCTATTGCTACACTGGGAAAATATAAAGAATAAAATACTCCTAGCTGAAAGCTCTTTTAAATTTCTAAATTTAAGAAAAAAATTAACCATTTTTTTCTGCTTTTAAAAACTAAAAGCAAGACGAGCACTTGAAATCAGATGTACAACACAAAACTATCAACTAAAAATAAAACTTTGTGTCACATAAGTAACCTTATGAACTGAATATCATAGAATCAGAGAATCAGAGAAGGGTTTGGTTTGGAAGGGACTTTAAAGACCACCTAGTTCTAATTGGAAAGGACACCTTCCACCAGACCTGGTTGCTCAAAGCCTCGTCCAATGGGGCCTTGAACACTTCCAGGGATGGGACCGCCACAACTGCCCTGGGAAACCTATTCCAGTGAATCACCACCCTCACAGTTAAGAATACCTTCTTAATATTTATTCTAAATCTACCCTTTCCCAGTTTGAAACCAGTACCCCTCATCCTATCGCTATGCTCCCTGATAAAGATTCACTCTCCATCTTTCCTGTAGTTTCCTTTAAGTACTGGAAGGCCACTATAAGGTCTCCCCGGAACCTTCTCTTCTTCAGGCTGAACAGCCCCAACTCTCTCAGCCTGTCCTTATAGGAGAGGTGTTCCAGCCCTCTGATTGTCTTCATGGCCCTCCTCTAGGCTTGCTACAACAGGTTCATGCCCTTCTTATGTTGGAGGCTCCAGAGCCGGACACAGTATTCCAGATGGGGTCTCATGAGAGCAGAGTAGAAGGGCAGAATCACCTCCCTCGACCTGCTGGCCATGCTTTTTTTTGATGCAGACCAGGATATGGCTGGTTTTCTGGGCTGCAAGTGCACATTCCTGGCTCATGTTGTATTCTCATCGATATATACCCACAAGTCTTTCTCTTCAGGGATGCTCTGCCCAGCCTGTATTTGTGCTTGGGATTGCCCAGACCCACGTGCAGGACCTTGCATCTAGCCTTGTTGAACTTACTGAGGTTTTCACAGGCCCACCTCTCAAGCCTGCCCAGGTCCCTCTGGACCGGTTCACACAGCTTGGTGTCATCAGCAAACTTGCTGAGGATGCGCTCAATCCCAACATCTATGTCACCAACAAAGATGCTAAATAGCGCCAGTCCCAATACTGACGTCCGAGGAACACCATTCATCACTGTTCTTCACTTGGACATTGAGCTATTGAGCGCAACTCTTTGAGTACAACCATTCCTTCAGTTCCTTATCCACTGAGTGGATTAGAGAGACAAATCCATGTCCCTCTAATTTAGAGACCAGAATGTTGCCTGGGTCAGTGTCAAATGCTTTGCAGAAGTCCAGGTAGACAACGTCTGTTGTTCTCTCCTTATCCACCAATACTGTAACCCCATCATAGAAGACCACCAAATTTTTCAGGCATGATTTGCCTTTAGTGAAGGCATGCTGGTTGTCACCAATCACCTCCTTATTTTCTATGTGCCTTAGAATAGTTTCCTGGAGGATCTGCTCCATGATCTTGCTGGGCACAGAGGTGAGACAGACTGGCCTATAGTTGCCTGGGTCTTTCTTTTTTCCCTTTTTAAAAATGGGGGTTATGTTTCCCCTTTTCCATTCAGTGGGAACTTCACCAGACTGCCACTACTTGTCAAATATGATGGATAGTGTCTTGGCAACTTCATCTCCCCGTTTCCTCAGGACCCGTGGATGAATCTCACCAGGTCCCATGGACTTGTTTACCTTCAGGTTCCTTAGATCATCTTGAACCCGGTCTTCTCCTCATTCACCCAGTCCCTGTCTTTGCCTCCTGTGATTTGGGCAGTGTGGCTAGAGCACTTGCTGGTGAAGACTGAGGCAAAAAAAGCTGTTGAGTACCTCAGCCTTCTACAAATCCCAGGTGACCAGGTCTCCCATTTCCCTCTGGAGAGGACCCACATTTTTCCCTAGTCTTCCTTTTATTGGTGATGTACCTGTAGAAACTTTTCTTGTTGCCGTTGATGCCCCTGGCCAGATTTAATTCTATCAGGGCTTTAGCTTTCCTAACCTGATCCCTGTCTGTTCAGATAATTTCTCTGTATTCCTCCCAGGAATACAGGTGCTTCCACCCTCTGTAGGCTTCCTTTTTGTGTTTGAGTTTGTATCTGCAACATTGGCCAAGAAACTGATTTCCTGAGTGAGTTTCTTTTCAATGTATTAGAATATCTCTATGTAATATTTAAATCTATGCAGTGGCTGCAAAGATTTGAAAGTCAAGGTTGTGCTTGTTAGAGTTGCTCAGACAATTCACCTGGGCACTCAGATCGTCTCTATGCAAGCTTAACTGCCCATCTACAGGAAGTATGTTGAAACCAAGGCTGTGATTTGCTTCTATTCTTTTGACAGATGTATCTGTAGACTGGTCCAGCATCTGTATTTGTAGCTAGTAAAACAGCAGTTAGTGACTCAAATACTTCTGAGAGGGAAAGAAAAACTTTCCTGGAAATAGGGTTGCAAGCATCTAGAAACAAACTAGCTTAAAAATTTGACAACATATCCAAGGGTAACAAGTCAATTGAAAAGATATTATTGGCTGTGTGAGCTTGGAGATCTGCTCTGATAAGAGTTAACATAAAGTTAAGAATTTACCACAGTGAATTACTGTGACTTTTTTGATTCCAGCAATTGTTTCAGTCAAAAGACAGAGCTTCCAGCTAGATGGAGGTGACTTGCAAGCATCTGTGCCAGGCCAGAAAAGCCTCTGGTTTAGGCTTTCCACCCCAAACGCAGTCTGGTGATGATATCACTGGCCCTTTTCCACTGGGCTAAAAAGAGAATTATGGCAGGTGAAAATGTTGACATGTACCTAAGCAGAACTTAAACATGTTAATGCTCAGGGACTACACAGAATGAACTTTGGAGAGAATATGGTGTTTCTGTAGAAGATGATGTGTAACTACCCTTTGGTAAATCATTTTAGCATTACCGATTTATGTCTGCTCGCAGCTATTTGATGGCTGCCGGTTTACGCAAACTCATTTTCTTTGTTGATATTTTCACTGGGATCAAAACGTATTTGCAGAGGAGCTGAACAAAGGATATACCTTTAAGAACCAATTTTCTTCCTATGCAAATGGTTAGTTAGTCAATTAAATTGATGAATAATTTTTCCTGTATAAGAATAGACTCATTTTCCTAGTTAGAAATTTTCAGTAAAATCTTTCATATCATTATGATACTGTTAAATCAAATGGGATAGCAACAGTAAAACAACCATTTATTTACATTATGAATATCATAATAAAGAAAATAGCTGTACTACAAACAATTTTGAAATATTCTAGGCATGCTTAAAAGCTTTATTTGGATGAATTATATTTTATAGAAGGTTTCTAAAAAAACTATACACTTAGTTTAATTAAAATTACACCTTCTTGCTACTTATTGAGAATTAGAGAAATTATGAAACCTCTTTACTACATTACCTCATAATGCCTGCCATAAATTATTTTTCATTAAAATGTTGAAAATTAATACCTGGAATATTCATGTATAACCCTACTCAGCCTATTGAACTAGACCTGCCTGAAATCTCTCATTGTGTTACAAAATTCTCTTAGCATAAAATTTTGCATCTTGATTACTCGTTATTTTAATTATGGCTATATTTCAGAAAAATGAAGTAAAACCAGGTAACACACTATGAATAAAAGAAAGCTAACAAATTATCACAGAAGATTATACCTCAAGATGTTATGAAGTCACATTTGCAAACAATCATCTTATTTTTGTGACTCCAAAACGCTCTCATAATTTCTCATTCTAGTTAAGTGAGTGGAGTATTTTTGATAAGAATAGTGAGGTTTAAGGAGACACATTATTTTTCTCGTAAACATCCTATTTGTCATCCATTTACAACCTTAGAAAAAAAATCACAGTGATATAAAAATGACAAGAAATACCAATATCAATTGAAACACCTAAATATTACAGCTAGGGAAATGGATTTGGAAAAAATAGAAGGTATAGATAATGGTTTTTTTCAAAATCTGAGCAAGAGCATCATCTCTTGTATATGGCACCTAGGAAGCACACAGATAGTCTAACTGTTGTCATGAACCCCGTCGTCTGAACACTTTCATATTTTCTTTCTCCCTGTTCTTTGATAGTAGTACTTGTTTGAAGATCACAGCTAAAGCTCTAAAGAGGAATTATCTAGTAATCTGGAGCTGTTATGCAATTTAGCATACCCTAAAAGGAACTGCACTTCAGAGAGTTATAGATTGAGAGTGGAGATGGGAGAACATGGCAGATTCATCTGGGCTCCAGAAAAAAAAATTGTTTCAAAAGTAAAGAAGCTGAAGAGCTTAATTTCAAAATTTAATAAGACAGAAATGTAAATATAGTTGTCCACCTCTCCAGCATCTATTCTTGTTCATCCTTCAGTGATTCAAACCCAGAGCTTTGCTTTTCTAAACTCTGCTGATGCTTTTGGGGGTGATACACCTGATTTAACATCTACTGATGACTCTTTTATGCTTTTACTAGGGACTCAATATAAAAGTAAAAGATGCAAAGCATTTTCTGTGTCTTTAGGATATTCCACAATGAATATACAACTCCAGTGTTTTTCTTTTGCATTATCATAGTAGAAACATGTATGTGGAGGGTGATTAGGGAAAATGGGCAAATTTTCCATTATCACAGACTTCCTGGAACCCTTTCTGAAGCCTATCATGCTCTCTGAGCAAGTGCTCCTTACTAGTGAATGTGTAATTGTAAAAGCATAACAGTAGAGGAAGGAGAGAGGAGAAAGAAACTTTTTTATGCTGGTTAGGCATATAACTTAGGTGTGATTCAGAGTGCTGAAAACTTACAGTTTAGGGATAATATGACCATGGTACCACGTGTACACTCCACTGTGGTACACAGCAATCAGATTTCTTGGGATCATCTCATATTTCTGTATTTTCCCTAATCCAGTGCTGTGGCTTAGCAAAATCCAAGATTCAGTAAACTTCGTGTAGGTTAAGTCTTGATGCCTGCTCAATGTGACGACGAGATCATAAATATGTTGAATAATAATTAAATTTATAAGCAAAGTTTGTTGATACTACTTATGGTGTTCAACACAAGATAACAGCAAAGAAAAGAATTATTTATATCCTTAATTATTTTCTAAATAATCTCAATATTGTCTACAGGAAGTCTTTAAAAAGCACTAAAACATGTTTTTGTTAGTTCAAGATGTAATTTTCAGCAAAAGATGTCTTTTCCTCTTGGCTATTCAGGTTATGAACAATGCAATAATTCTTAGCTACCACATAACTGTTTTTTTAATCTTAGATAGTTAGATACTCCTGAGTTATTTTTACAGGTCATTAAAATATGTAATATTCTGACATTCATTTATCACCAAGAAACAAGATCAGGAAAAATGCAACATGATTAACGAGCTAGATTTATGTAGAAAATTTTCCTAAGGCAGAGGAAGGGGGTATTTTAACAGAGTTTTCTTTCCCATCTTCCCTTTTCTAGAGAGAGGAATCAGCTGCCTCAGAGGGAGGAAAGAGTATAATAGTTCACAGTACTTCATTTTGGAACTTCTCCTTTCCTCTGACAATTGATTAGGTGATGATAGGCTTAAAATGTTGAATGGACTTTTTTAACTCCTCAGAGACAGCATTTAGAAATATCATGGTGTTGAAATAAATATAGTTATGTATTTTTCAAACCATCCGTGGTCCTTTACAGGATCCCAGGCCTTTCAGAGTGTCAATATGTCCCAGGTAATATGATGCCAGTCAGTATCAGACCACCTCTGTGTGTGTAAGCAGAAAGGATGCATGAAACGTGGAGCACAAGGTCATGGGGGCACATGGAAATCTACAGCAGACCCTGACTCTTTCAGGCACAAAGCATCAGCCCCTCACGCCTTGATGTCCTCCTCGTGCTCCAGTCAGGACTGAAATTTTTTTGGAAGCATTGTATCCTACACCTTAATTTTTCTTTCTGTCAGTCAGCAAGAGGGAATGTAAGCCATATATGTTCAGAACCAGTACATTTTCACAGTACGGGCATGACTCAAAGTCATGGATGTTTCAAAGTCATGTAGGGCATGACTTTGCAAATGGCCCAGCACTTTTTCCAGTTTTGTTCATACAATTCTACCAGCTCCAGATATAAACTTTCATCTGCTTGTTACATTTATTTTGGAAAAGCTGGAGTGAAAATCCAAGGCCAGAGGCAAAACTAAATGCACCTACTTAAAATATGGGTTGGCAGTATTTCCTTGGGGAAAGTGATTTGTATTTGCGTATGACAATGAGTATCAGCAGAAGCCCAACTGATGAATTATTTTTATTTTTTCTAGGACTTCAAAGTATATATGGGAGAATTTGACAACAGTTTTAGTGGGAAAAAAAAAAAAAAAAAAAGATGGGGTGGAAAATCTGACAGATTTTTAAAACAACAGCTAATGTTCTCTGAGGAGTGGCAGGATTAGGAAGATCTGCAGGTGTCAATACAGTTTCCATTACATATGACAGTCATTCCAAAATTTCCATGGCAGCATCTCTTAACATCGTTAGTGTAGTAATATTACAGAGTAAGCGTGGTTAGAAATAGTTATATGGGGTTAGATTTTTACACCTGGCCCACACATAGGTGTCTATCTAGATGAGAGACAAAAGAAAGTTTGATCTTTTTTTTAGGCAGTGTCATCATCTAGCTTCCTTGTTCAGACGTGTTTGCTGCTAAATCCAGATACAAGAGAAGAAAAGCTCCTGCAAGGTTGAAAGTGAGGAGTTTTATGCCAGAGCCCTTTCTGCAGAGTCAGTCAAAGAGAGAAAAAAGAAGAGCTCAAGATTTTGCATACCTTACAGGAGCATCTTTAGCTCGTAACTTAACAGGAAAATTTAATTGGAAGATACAAATGCCAATTGGTGTCTGAACATAGGGGGAAATAGCCTTCTCTCATCGATTGTGTCCGCTGTGATTCAACTGGTCACAACGAGCTGTGTCGGTTAACATATTTTCCCGAGGTAGCTCAGTGACAGCCAGACTGAGTCAGAGCTAGCAGGGATCCGTGGTCATTTTTCCCTTCTCAGCAGTCTGTTTTTTGCTAGAATCAACTCTGGAAATATATATCGAAGTAGTGTCTAGCCTGGTATATAATACCAGAAGAGTATAACATTTTTAATTTAGAAAGCAAACAACTGGGGCGCTTCAATGTCACATAGGCCTAAGAATTTCATTTGCTACAATAGAAAGTTAAACTTATGTTGTAGGAAGCAGATGCTTATCCTGTATTATATTAAACAATTTTCTCTTGTGCTTGCATGTTTAATTAAATCATAGCATGTTTAATTAAATCATAGAATCACCAAAAGGTTAGAGTTGGAAGGGATCTTAAAGATCACCTAGTTCCAACACCTGTGCCGTAGGCAAGGACACCTTCCACTAGATCTTGTTTCTCAAAGCCTCATCCAACCCGGCATTGAACACTTCCAGGGATGGGACCACCACAACTGCCCTGGGAAACCTATTCCAGTGAATCACCACCCTCACAGTTAAGAATTCCTCCCTAATATCTAGTCTAATCTACTCTAGTTTAGTTTAAAACCATTATCCCTTTTTCTATCGCTATGCTCCCTGATAAAGAGTCACTCTCCATCTTTCCTGTAGTTTCCTTTAAGTACTGGAAGGCCACTATAAGGTCTCCCTGGAGCCTTCTCTTCTTCAGGATGAACAGCCTGTCCTCATAGGAGAGGTGCATCAGCCCTCTGGTATTCTTCGCGGCCCTCCTCTGGACTGGCTCCAACAGGTCCAACAAGAAGTTCAACAAGGCCAAGTGCAAGGTCCTGCATGTGGGTCAGGGCAATCCCAAACTCAAATACAGTCTGGGTGGAGAATGGATTGAGAGTAGCCCTGAGGAGAGGGACTTGGGTTGCTGGTGGATGAGAAGCTCAACATGAACCAGCAACGTGTGCTCACAGTCCAGAAAGCCAACCATATCCTGGGCTGCATCAAAAGCAGCGTGGCCGGCAGGTCGAGGGAGATGATTCTGCCCCTCTACTCCACTCTCATGAGACCCCACCTGGAATACTGTGTTGAGGTCTGGAGCCTCCAACACAAGAAGGACATGGACCTGTTGGAATGGGTCCAGAGGAGGGCCATGAAGATGATCAGAGGGTTAGAGCACTTCTGCTATGAGGACAGGCTGAGAGAGTTGGGATTGTTTAGCATGAAGAAGAGAAGGCTCCAGGGAGATCTTATAGCAGCCTTCCAGTATCTGAAGTGTGCCTAAAAGAAAGAAAACTGGAGAGGGACTTTTTACAAGGGCATGTAGTGATAGGACGAGGGGTAATGGCTTCAAACTGGGAGAGGAGAGATTTAGAATACATACCAGGAAGAAATTTTTCACCATGAGGTTAGTGAGGCACTGGAACAGGTTTCCCAGGGAAGTTGTGGAGGCCCCATCCCTGCATGTGTTCAAGGTCAGGTTGGATGAGGCTTTGAGCAACCAGGTCTAGTGGGAGGTGTCTCTGCCCATGGCAGGGCGGTTGGAACTTGATGATCTTTAAGGTCCCTTCCAACCTAAATCATTCTACGATTCTATAATTCTATGACACCAAATTAGGTGGGGAGCAATCAGCATGCTGGAGGACAGGGCTGCTACTTAGAGGGAACAGGACAGGCTGAAGAAATATTCTGACATAAACCTTATGGAGTCCAACAAAAACAAATGGAAAGGCTTGCAAATCTTGCAAATCTTGCATCCTGGGCTGTGTTAATAAGGATGGAGCCAGCAGGTCTACAAGACACCTTCCACACCTATTTGGCACCTGTAAGACTTCTCCTGGAGTGTTGTGCCCAGTCTGGGCAACCCCAGCACACTAGAGCCCAGAGGAAGCCTGTCAAAATTGTTAGCAGGCTGGACCACAGGACACATGACGAGAGGCTGGGAGAACTGCTGTGTCTGACCAAGGGATACAGAGAAGATGGAGCCAGACTGTGAATGTGGTTAAATACTGGAACAGGTTGCCCAAAGATGCCGTGGAATCTCCATCCTTGGAAGTGTTTGGGACTTGACTGGACCTGAGATTACTCTGAACAGTAATTACTAAGGCAGTAAAATACATTAGTACTGGTTTTAGCATTCATACACAGTCATGCAAAGATAACAACCATTCTGACTATTTGAACTTGTATAAATTATATTGCAGTTTGCATGCTTGCAAAGAAAAATGACAGAACTTTTAAGTGAAAGACCCCTATTTAGAAGGGAGACAGAATAGATGCTAAACATATCTGCCTCCTCTGTAAATGCAGTCTGACATGCTGATTCCCTGAGACACATATATGTAAATACACTTACTAAGTTTATGCAAAATGGCTGTGAAACTCATGTTTTGCTTGTTAAAAATACAGCTATTAATAAATACTAATGAAAAATGTATTTAGGGTAGAATAATAAAAACGTTATCAAAGCTGCTGGGAAACCCTTGTGCAAGGAAAAGGCACAGATAACAAATGCTGTCAGTGTTGGCAGACGGTGCTTTATTATATGCAGCAATAGGTTTATCTTGCCTGTTTCATGATGTGGCATTTCAATAATTTGCTACCAGGAGAAAGCTTTACTATGCATCTCTTCTCCCAGACATGCTCATAATACCCAGAACAGTAAGTATTCAGTCTACTGACTCTCTCTTATTTCAGCTGATATTTTGGAACACGGGTTTTTAAACATCCCCAAACAGGAGGGAGGGGGACAACAAAAGATGATATTTCCATACCTATATTTTTTCCTAGCTTGATCACAGCACATTTCAGATCCATTAATACAAATACAAAAAAGTACTTTCAACTTGAGAGGTTTGCATTGATACAACTCAGCTCATAGTTTAGAGTTGCACAGCCAAAGAGACTTTCAACAATTGTGATGCAAATTTTCCAGATATGCAGCAAAAAGGAAGAAATAATAGCACAGAATAATGAAGCATTGATACTAAAGAGATATTTGTTTGTCTTAATTTAGTTGTCACCTCCTGATAGTGTAATGATATTCTAGTAACTACAGTATGAGTGCTGAACGTGTACCTCAAAAAAAAATTCCTTATTTGTTTTTTAATCTAGTTCAACCATGTATGGGCAGAGTGTGAAATAACAGATACCTAGAATAAACAGCACAATACAAAATAACAGGTAGAGTACAGTGATATTGCATCATATTTTTTTTGGCACAAAATTCTCATTAGAGTAAACCTCATCGTTCACTAAGTGCTGCCTTTTAAAAGGGACCCATTCATCCTTTTGAAGCTGAACTGCTTTTTAGCTGTGCAGAGCAAAATTCCTCATAACCATAGGCTAATTATGTTCTTAGGTGTTTATTTGATATATATTTATAAACACAATGTAAACAACACTTGAAATGGGCAGATAATTATATAGGAAGTCTATAAAATTGCTTTTAAGTGTTAACGCCACATACCAATGAATTTAATAACAAAAAGTGATACATCTGGATGTGAGATGAGACTGAGTAACCATTTTAAAGCAGAGGTCAGCCAGTATCTTCTCTACTATAAATAAATGGAAATAAAAGAAAATCAATAAGAGACAGGACTGATATATCCTATGTAGATCAATTGAAAGGTGCAAAACTGTACATGATATCAATGCATGGGAAGGTAATGAAGAATTGAGCCTTGACTTGTTTTTTGTCAGGGTTGCACTACAGGAGCTGGGTTTCCAATCTACTTCACCTGCATTTCAGCACTTAACCTTAATATTTCTCTAACATTAAAGTGTTCCTGTTTTATGCTTGCTTATCTCTAAGATCTTCATCAATATAAGAAAAAGTTAATTTTGCTTTCCAAAGAACAAAGACTTGGTCTGGGCTCTTCCCACAGAGGAATGGAAAGAAAAAGGAACGGGTAGAATGAGGGATAGAAATGAATCTCAGGAAAAACCCTGGAGAGTCAGATTTATGAGCGTTGCTGATGGCAGGGAAATGAGAGTGACAGAGGCAGCAGTACCTGCTGTTATTGGGAGGAATAACACTGTGCCTTGCTGGAACAGCAGCATTTTGCCTTTTTCAGATAGGTAACACACAAAAAAACAGGATAGAAGAGGCTGTTTTGACTATAACTAGACTAGTGTACAAAATGTCTCTCTCACACCAGGATAACCAGCCAGAGAGGATCGTAAAAGCCATTAAAAAATTTTTCAGTGGAGAAATTTCAGTTTAACATCTCCTACATCATTAGGGAGCACAGAGCTGGGAAGCAGTGTATACGAATGTTTTCTTTCTGTCCTGTGTTGCATTATGTCCTGGACACAGCATTCTGTAGCAGCCTCAGGTAGGAAAAGATATCTCTTGATTTTGAGTCTCTTTTTAGGGTTCTTATTTAACTCACAGGATTATTTTTTTTCATTTTATCAACAACAAAAACTCTCTTATCTGGCATACTAAATTCATCTATCATTGGTGCATCACACTGCACAAGTGTAGTTCATACAGGGCAATTCATAATTAGCCTAATTTTTGCCTGTGATTTGTTCATGCTTAATTTTTTGTGCTTTAATGTTCTTAAGATGTGTATTCATTTGTTAAGTACTTGCAGGAATAATAATTAATAGTTTGTATGCTGTATAAACCCCAAGACAACACTGTGCACAAGTTAATAGGCTTATCTTTGCTATCACCAGGTAAGCGTAAACCCAAGATATTCACTAAGTTATTATCACATTTTACATATTTCAGATAAACCCTACTTTTGAAGTATTATATAAATCTACATTTTGTGAGCAAAATGTACTGTCAGCTCTGTAGTTGTTCAAATTTTTATTATAAAGAAAACCCAGAAAATTTATTTTCTAGATTTTTCTTTTAATTTTTCAACTTGCCATCTTTAAAATGTTTCTCAAAGTTGATTTTAAGAGAATTATTAAGGACCCCAGGCCTACTCAAAGGTCTGTTTTCCAGCTGTCTTAAATATGATGCACCTTACATAAAACTATTAAGTGTCATCTTAAAACATTTCCATATCCCACACCTTAACTGTGCATCTTTGTATCTCTTTTGCTTTCATTTAATCTTTCTGGAACACACATAACCGATATTAAACAACCAGTTTCAAATCAGGTCTATCCTATTCCGTGTACAATGGCATTAATACTTTTTTATTTCTTCAGGAGAAGCTACTTTTGGTACATTGCTTCCTTTTTTAAAGTTATAAAAAATATTGCCACTCACAGTGGGCTGTTGTCCCGCAAGGTGACTTTCCATTCCAAAGTGAACAGGCTCAGTTTGTAGACAAGTATTTTGGATTTGATTTCCAAAAGTATGGTTTTGCACTTTGTAAAACTGAATTTCATAACACTTCTATTGTACAAAGTCCAATTCTAAACTTTCATCTCTTTCTCTGTAATATTCAGAGGCATCTTTCCTTTGAACTTTTCATAACTTCATGTCACTAAATTTCATTACTATTCTAATATTTTGGATAAAGAAGTTGATCAAAATTTTGGCTAAGATACCAAGATTCCAAGTCCAGTCTTTAAGATATCCACTAAAATAGAATAGAATAACATCCTTACATGTTAATGCTTCAATTTTCAAAGCTCTCCATAGCCAAATTCTCCTTTGCATGACCTTGTAGTTTTACCTAATTCTACCTTCTCCAACATAATATACACATTTTTTTCACTAGTATATCAAACGTTTGACTGGAGTTCACAGAGATGAGATTTGTGAATGTCCTCTGTTTAGAAAGCTGTCAGTGAAGGAAAAAAAAGCTATTAGGTTAGTTTAGCACATTCTATGTTTGCTAAGCTGGAATTGTATTATATTACATGCCATTTTGCTTTAAGGACAATTACAGACTTCTCCTCATTACTGATATGCAGGAATAATTGATACTTACTCCATCCTATTCTTGTATGTAGACATTACTTTGCTATTGTTCAGTCTGATTGCACCCTCTTTCCCCAAAAATAATTATTAACGATACTCATTACCAGATCCACATTTTCAAAAAGGGTTTTTTATAATTCTCACATGAACATTATCTGGTCTCCTCAGTCCTCAGGGGGTCATGCTTTTCCCTTAATTGTGATTATTTCCATTTTTATATCCTTTTTGCTGTTGTCAGTCTTGCTTTTGTGTCACAGTGCATAATTCTGAGATGAAGAATTTGCTTAATTAGAGGGCAGTGCTAAGACTATCCTCAATCTCATTCTTTCCTCATGGTGACTTCCGCCTTTGTTCTGTTTTTGTATACCTTTAACTGAAAAATCTTCAGTTATGTTTTTAAATGCCTGCTGCTAGTCTAACTCAAGTGAACTTCAGGAATTCTCATTCTGTCTCAACACTTACTGACTTTTAAGGTGTACCTTTCTTTGCAATCAGCACAGGCTTTCATGGTCCTTGAAACTGGCTAATATCACCACTTTCCCATTACTTAAACTGGAATAAGGAAGAGCTACACTGATTTTTCTTTACCTGCCAGATTAAAAAAATTGTACACGTAAAAGGAAAAAAAAATCAAACACATTTTACTCCACCGTGCAGTGATCTGTCTGAACATACTAGGCATCTAGGCAAATGTGACATTTCAGACAAATGCATTATTACTGTTGGTATAAAGGATCCCAAACATCTACTTAGGCACAGCAATTTTCAAACCATCACTGATGCGTCTGACGTAAACAAATAGTTCAAGAGATTGGTTTTGATGCGCAAAATTTGTTGATTGTTTGAAGACTTTTTCCCTATACATTTTCTTATACTTTTTCATTCAATAAGAATGAGGCTGCCTTCAGTCCTTCACACCACAGACAGAGCCAAGATTTATTTTGGAGAAGAAGAAACATGTGGAGCTTCTTTTGCAGGTGAGAAGATGGTTCTGTTCAAGGCCACCTGTGGTGCTCTGTTTTGGGCTGCAGTTTGTAAAGCAGTGGTCAGGAAATCAGCATCACAGCATTGAGCTAGCTGGATAAATAAAATACCAACTGCACTTTGCAAACAATTTCTAACAACACAAATGGGAAAGTAATGAAAAATAGCAGGATCAAACATTTTTCGATCAGCACACCACTGTTTAGCTTTCTTCTTTCAGCCCTGTAGTAACACTGCTGAGTAACTGATTAAATTACCGGCCTGCTACATGTACCTAAAAGAAATTATCTATAAAATTCCCAGAAAAGTGGAACTGGTTACCTAAGTCTTTGTACTGTCATATTTACTGTACGGCTTTGCTTGTTTTTAAATTTACTATAGATATTTTTTTGTAATATGTTCACATCTGTTAGCTCTGGTTTCTAATTTCACATTTAATTTTTCTCAATATAAATGTTAATTTTAAGATTATCATTATCTTCATTTACATAATGTTGCTAATGTGGAGTTATGGATTGAAAAAAAGACCATTGGTAACAAGTGAGGAAACTGAAAGCCAGAAAGCCACTCAAAACATAGACATCATCTTCCATTAAAGAAAGGTCTAATTAAAGCTGATGGCTCTTCATGGGTGATCTCTTTGCTTTTCTTTTTCTTTCATTTTTTAAAAGCATAAGAAAACTGCTGTCTGGCATAAAAGGACAAGAAAAGTGCTGTCTGGCATGTGTCCAACACAGACACAGTTCATTTGCTACAGTCCTTAAAAGTGTAAGTCAGGGCTTAGACTAAAATGAAGAACAAAGAATGTGCAAAGAAAGAGTACAAACGCTGAAGTGACTTCATGAAAACATTACTCCTGTATATGCAGAATAATGAGGTATGAGGTACAACGCATTAACTATAATTAAACACATAACACTCTCTTCATCTGCTTTATTATAAAATAAAAGGTAATGAAGGGAAAGAGGAAGTCTGATGTCTGTTTTAGTGCCTGTTGGGCTCAGTTCAGAAGCTATCTTGCTCAGCTCACCCTCTGCTGCTCAACACTGCTTTCCACATGGACATTATTATGCACCTTGGATGTGCATGCTAAAAAGCAGTCTGGGTTTATTCCTTGTCACCCATCAGTAACAGGTATTTGGAGCATAGTGGATGGTTCCAAGGAAGGTAATTTCTTGCTTGCTTATCCTGTAAGCATATGTAGCAAACCTCCTAGCCAGCAGCACTGCAATCTGTTCCAAAGCAATTGTGTTAGGTAATGGTAGTTAGGAAGATAATGCCAATTTTGTAATTCTATTTCAAAAGATCCTGAGGCAATTAGGAAAGTTTTATGCAATACAGCTCTTATTGACCCCCATCACAACCACAAGAGGAAGCTTAGAATGACTTGGTTTTAAATGGCATGTATTTTACAGTCCTTCTCGGAATATTAATGTGATTCTAAGTTAAGAAAACTGTGGAATAAATTGTAGAACAACCTTACCAGTCCAATCTAAAACTCTTGGTCTTATTTGAAATTTTTCTTTTTCATGTTGTAAATTCCTTTCTCTAAACAATGGGTTAATATTAAGAATAGTAATAATATGATTGCTATTCCTAATTAAGTCCTGAGTCTTATGTCCAGTTTTGACCAAGACAAGGTGCTCTAATAAAAGTACAAGAACAATCACTGTGAGTGAGCCTGGGATGATATGTTCCCTTGAAGGAAAGTCCTAACTCTGAAGACCAGAAAATTGATAATTTTTTTTAATATTAACTCTTACAATTCTGGATTTTATATTTTTTTCCCAACTTAGATCTAATCACTGTAGGTCTCCCTTATTTTCTGTGAAGCTCAAAATGAGTCTATTAGTATAATATGTGAGCATATAATTCCATTAGTGTAATCTTTTTCACATCCTTGCATATTTCTTTTTCTCTGTCACTTGGGGTGATGAATGTGTCAGGATTTCCATACTCCACTCTTGACAGTAGTCTGCTGTCTTCCTACTATGCTATCACACTGAGGAGGAAGCAGAGGTCTGATGATTATCTTGTGTAAATGTAAGCTGGATGACATTTTCTAGGGGAATAAGAAAACTTTTTCAAGGATCTTCACATGAAAGAGCCTACTTTATACATGCCTCTTAACTAGATAGCCTAAATCCTACAGAGAGCAGCGTGGAAAAATCAAAATGAATGAGAAATTTTCTTTAGCTACTCTACAGGAACTTCTGTTTGCTGGAAGCAAGACGGAGAAATAAAAGCTTTGGGGTATAGATGTGCCCCCCCTGTGGAAGATCTCAGATCCTGGAACATGTATGAATAGCCTGACATACTGAACTCATGAAAGCTTAAATAGCTTGCTTTGAAGAAGTACAGAAATTACCTTGAAGGACAGGAAACAAATTACTGCATTTATAAATCTTCTTTGGTGAGCCAATGGGATCAATGTAGGTATTCTGAGTGTATTGTTTACCCATCCCCCAATCGACTCCTTGCAGGGTTGTCTCCTGGAGATCCACATGTCATCAACATCTCTGTTCATCAGTGTGAGAGTGAGCACAATGAGTGTCAAATGTGCTGCACCTGCTGTGTGTGCACCGGAGAACCCTGATGACCATCAGCCGTCTGCTGATGCTGGAAGAAGACAACTGTCCCTCCTGACAGAGAATTCAGGTGGTACTAGCTTACCCTGCTTGCTAACTGTCTTCCATAGGGCAACAGCACAAAGGTAGGTACTGTGGAGGCTGTAAGAAAAGTAGACAAAGTAGTTTTAAACTGTGGGTAGTATTGTTTTTCTGTTTGCTTTTGTCTGAGTTTTACATGAAAAGCAGAAGGTAAGAAAATACGGAGAGGCTGGAACACAAATGTGTTCAGGTTTGGTTCAGGTCAAGTTAAACATCAAAGTTGCATTGAGCTGGAAAACTAGGAATTTTCATTTTAAAATGTGCAAACCAAAAAAATCTGGTTACGATGACTTAGCTGATTGGATCAAAAGCTACAATAACATAAACTTCATTATTGAAACTGGTTTTATTAATATATTTTAGTCAGTAGAAGTATTTTTTAAAATATCATTTTAAAGAGAGGATTGAAATAATATTTTCAAACTTTTCAACCATATATGAAAATTGTTCTTTAAGAGAATATAATTTTTACATGCTCACTGGAACACAGTGTTTTCCACAAATCAAGGGAAAAACATTTAGTTAAAAAGGTTTTCCAGCAAGCCTAGTTGTATGAAAAAGGGGACAAAAGATCTCTGTTAAGTTTCACTGTACTAGGTTGTATTTTATGGGTTATTATATTGCCATTTATTTATTTCTGGTCCTAGCTAAAGAGGATCAGTATACTTGATACTTTATTGCATGAAGTTTTCTATGGTCCAATCTATTTCTAAGTTCATTCTTCCCCAGGATACTCTACATTTAGATCCTGGGACCACACATATACTCACACAGAGACACATACACACGATGTATTTATGCATATATAGATTTATAATGGTTCCTGTTTTATTCTTTAGGTTTCTTTTAATTTCTTAAATATGAAGTATTTTTTTTAATTGGTGAACAGCATTATTTTGAAGTGAGCAAATAATACCTCTATTTTAGAAATTGTAAGACAGAGAGGAATAGATAATTGTTTTATAAACTACTGAGATTCACATAAGTATTGTAAAAAAGTCAGGTGTCCATCAACTCTCTCTGTGATAGTGTCTAGTGGGAGACAGTTTTCTTTGAAAATTCACCTATTTTCATATAGCAAGCAGGTTTGTCCATATCTAAAACATCTACCCGTAGGCTGTGGTTACACTTACCTATGATCCAGTGACAAAAAGACTAAGTTTAAGATAGAGTCTGCAATCGTGCTTGAAACCTGTAAGGTTGGTAACAGTTATGGTCCCTAACTTACAGGTATCCTACACGGTGCAGGACAACTACAATACAGTTGTAGTGTCCACAGAAGAATAAATGATTGCTCTGTCCAGTACAGACCCTCTCTTCAGAAAAAGATTTAATTCAGCCACAGTCATTATTCAGTATTCTTTATATCTTTTGTTGTCTTCCTGGGAGTTTCTGCTGCTTACAAACATCTTCCAAACTTGTCCTGCTCTGCCACTTAAGCTCTCATAAAATGCCATTTAGAACTGACTTTCTATTCTCTGAATCGAATTAATAGGTTTTTTCCTACTCTTTAATCCTTTACAGGAATACCTTTTGAGGGGCTAATCTAATACATAGTCTCAAAAAGCAACTGAAATGAGCAGCTAAACATTGTCTCTTTGGTTACCCCCAGGCTAAATTCGCTACCTTAGAACACTGTACTAGAAAAGGGTGTTTCATGCATCATCTGTTGGTTAATGCAGCTCTAGCTTGTATCTTCTGTAAGGTTATAACATGAAGTATTTGAAAGTTAAAAAATGGAAACATTTGAAATATCCTCTTAATAGCAAGGAGCTGTTGTCACTCTGCTAAATCTTAAACTGTATTTTCAGCTGCAACAGAAAAACAACCTGTCCGAGTAGCACCTGAGGCAGTTAAGGACAACATATCAGATATCTGCTTATCATGTGCTCCAATGACTCCTGGAGAAACAGACTGAGCCTGTTTAATAGGTGGGAAGAAAACAAACAAAAAGAAAAACAATCCAGGAAAATGGGTTTGTCTTGACCTCTTTTCATTAGCAAATAACAATTCTGTTCCTTGGTCTGTCCTCTTCTAATGCCCTCCAGAGAGAATTTTTTTTCTAGAGTCTTTGCCTTGCATGGCATTAATATATATATGCGTACAGTAATTAAAGGTAATATACACCTTGTAATTATGCTCAATGTATTATTAAAACCATGGGAAAGCTAGAGTTACTGTTAATCTGAAAAAATCCAAACTTTTCTAAAGATAAGTAAATAAATGTAAGAATATGCAAACGACATGAACTTGTACACAGTGATAAAATGGAATAAGGGCAGCAAAGACAAATTAACTGCATTTCAGAATATTTTTTTCCTGACGAGGATCTGCAATTGCAAAAGTGTCTTAAACATGATAATAGGGTTACCTTCAGTATGTCTTTCAGATCTTCTATCAAACTGTTTGATGCCTAACTATGTATTTGTGTAATGTAATGTGTATGGGTTTCTTCTAAATTGAACCTACTTCTGAATTTCTGGATTTGTTATAAAATATCCAGAGATATATGCAACATTGTCATTTACCTTAAGTGTAACCTCCACAATAATTCCATCCTAACAGATGTTCATCTCATAATTTGAATGTATTTTTTATTCAATTTCAAACTCTGCAAAAAATAGTATTTTCAAGACCTGCAATATGACAAATAATTTAAAAATCAAAGAACTGTCAACATAAACAAATCTTTAAGATGGTTAAATATAGCCACTTGTAATAATAGAGATATTACTACATATGCCAGTGCAAGAAGTTGCTTTATCTGGATAATACAGAGAATGGAATTGTGGGGAAATTGAAATGAATGAGAAATTTTATGTAAAATTATACTATATACTTAAGAGAATTCTTTTTTCATTTCTTTGGGATTTTCCTTAGAAGTAAACAAGAATTCTGCTTGCAAATTTATAATATAGAAAGTAACTCATTAATGTAATCACAATTTAAGCTTTAGCTACATTAAAAATGTATGAGAAGTAATAAAGAAAAACAGAAACCACACAAAGCAATCCCAACAGAAAGAACAGAGAAGGATGTTGAAACACCAGTATGAAAAACTAATGAAAGTAAAGCAAAACCGTGAACATTTTCTTGTCTTGGATTTACATTTTGATTTTAAGAAAAAAAAAAATTATAGTAGACAAAAGAAATCTTTGGGTACCTGTAAAAAAATGTAAAAACTGTATTTGAAAATGTTTTAACTAACAAGTTATATGTTTTGAGCACAGTAGATTAAACACATTTAGACTATCCAGTGAAAGCTTTACCAATCGCTTTACACATCCCGTAAGCAAACAGCTTCTTAGGGCATATGGAAGTGAGAGATCTAGTGAGCTTACAAAAAAATACGTGCGAGATTTTGAAATCCTGGTGTGAAAAGCAACCTAGGAGTTTATATTAGAATTATTAGCAGTTTGAAAACTAAAATCTGAATCTTTCACAGGTTGTTTTAGTGGCCTTTTATATCTGTTGAGTACTGCTGTGTCAAGATTGCACGGAAAGAAAATCTGACCTGGTATTGTCAGGATATATTGATGTGTAAAAAAAAAAAAAAAANAAAAAAAAAAAAAAAAAAAAAAAAAAAAAATGCTCATAAAGATTGCAATTAACCACAATGTTAATAATTTTATATGTTGATGTTACAAATGTTTGGATTAACCTTAACCTAGCTAACTCTGTCACTAATAGAAATTCAGCTGCCACAGGGTGAAGTTGGGAGGTGTCCAGAAAGTCCATGAGGACACATGTTTAACAGGAGTGCTTGGATACACCTAGACACAACCGTCACAGTTACACCACATTTTCAGGATGATGCTGTAGCCTTCCAGATCCGTACCATCTGCATCAAAGGCTTACCTCTGGAGCATGGATATATCTCTTGGTTGTGGCAGTAAACACTTTTAGACTGTGCCTGCTGCCCAGAAGGTGAAGCAGAAAAAGAAAGCAGTGCTAATTTCTGTGAAAAGGGTGAAGGAATGGCTGTGGAGGAACTCCAGAAGCTCCTGGCATATAGGTTGAAGTAGAACAAATAACAAATACAAGATGAATGGTGATCCATCTCATCCCATTCTATTCACTTAGTACACTTAAAAATAAAGAATACAGGATTGTGAAGGTTTTAAAATGAGAGGCGGTTGGCTACAAAGTAGCTGTTAAATATGATACATAGTACAAGACTTAAAAACTTCTCTCCATTAAAACTAAATGGCAACACCAGGACATTTGTTGGGTTTTTTTTGTTTTTTTGATAATATATTTCACTGTTTCTGTTAAACTTTTGAGCCAAATATATGTCTGGCACAAGTAAGTTTGAATTCATTAAAGTCAGTAGAGTTGGTCCTGCTAACACTCATGTGAATTTGTCCCCTGATCTTCTAAATTGTCCATTTCCTCTAATGAGCATCTCTGAACCGAAGATGAAGATTCAGATCTAGTCCACTTTGTCTCTGAACTCAGGAGAGGTTCTAAAGGTTAGGGAAAGGGCTTCTGAAAGTAACAGTCATGTGTGTGTGGGGGTTTCTCTTAAACCTGCACGCTGAGCCTGAGCTGCTTGTGTTTGATGAGGAGAACAGATGTGAAAATTCAGATCTGAAGACCAATTATGCTTTTTAGCTTCGACCATGTCACTTTTAAATCTAGTTAGAATACAAGCTTCACCTGATGTCTCTAGTACTGTATCACATTCTTTATACCTAGTCTGCTCTTTGGCAGCATATGGAATATGCTAGTACATTTTTTTTCTTATTGCTGTTCAAACGGGTTGCAGTTCAGTAAAAAAAACTAGACTGTAACCTGAATTCCTCTTTATCTGTTTAAGTCAGAGTGAAAATATAAAAAAGATAAGAAACTGCTTGGAGAAACCCCATGGGCTAGGGTTCTAGAGGGCAGCAGGGCTCAAAAGAGCTGGTTGATTTTCAAGTATCACTTCCTCCAAGCTCAGGATCAGTGCATCCTGAGGCATCAGGATCAAATCAGGCAGGGGAAACAGGAGACTTGCATGGTTGAGCAGGGAGCTCCTGAAAAAGGTCAAGTGGAAGAAGCAAATTTACAGTATGTGGAAGAAGGAACTAGCCACTTGGGAACATTACAAGAATGCCACCAGAGTATGCAGGGATGAGACAAAGAAAACCAAGCCCTTCTTGGAATTAAATTTGGCAAGGGATGTCAAGGTAAACCGGAGGGGGTTCTTCAAGTACATAAGAGGCAAAAGAAAAACTGGGGAGCATGTGGGCCCTCTGTTGAATGAGACGGGTGCCAAGGTGACAGAGGGTGCAGAGAAGGTGGAGTTACTGAATGCCTTCTTTGCTTCAGTCTTCACCGCCCAGGCCAGCTCTCAGGAGCCCCAGACTTTACAGGTAACAGAGAAATTCTGGAGGAAGGAAGACTCTGCCTTGGTTGAGGAGGATCAAGTTAGAGACCTATTAAGTAAACTGGACATCCACAAGTCCATGGGTCCTGATGGGATGCACCCACAAGTGTTGAGGGAGCTGGCAGAAGTCATTTCTGGTCCACTCTCCATCATCTCTGAAAGGTCTTGAAGAACAGGCAAGATGCCTGAGGACAGGAGGAAAGCAAATGTCACTCCAGTCTTTGAAAAGGGCAAGAAGGAAGATCCAGGAATCACAGGATCACAGAATCACAGAATGTTAAGGGTTGGAAGGGACCTCTGGAGATCATCTAGTCCAACCCCCCTGCCAAAGCAGGTCCACCTATAACAGGTTGCACAGGATGGCGTCCAGGCGGGTTTTGAATGTCTCCAGAGTCAGACTCCACGACCTCTCTGGGCAGCCTGTTCCAGAAAATGAATGTCAGATTTGGTAACGTGAAATGATAGGCACTTTTTGTAAAGCACACTTGAAACATAAATGCTAATGTCCTTAGGTTCTTCTATGGTCAACAGAAAGATAAGAGGTTCTTCCTGGAGCATCTGCATTAAGGCTTCCCAGAATCACTCTCCGTTTCAAAAAACCCCACAAACCCCATGAAACTTCCAATCATTGTAAAAGATATCTGGCAAAATAGCTATACTTGACTACAGCCATTGTAAAAATGCCTCCTAGGTTCTTTGAATTTTTTACTGAAATCACTATGAGTGAGAAACAAGCAATAATTTTCCAGATAATTGGACAACAGAAGGGGTTGGGACCTTTTTACTACTTCAGAAAAGTAGGTTGTGACTAGAGGAAATCTCATGGTATCAACTGGTAGTAACTGAGCATCTTGCAAGGTAAACCTTGAAAGGCAGTGCTTTCTTAAAAGCGGAATTATGTATTACCTGAGTTATTCACTTCTGCCAGTGAATAACCAGGAAGGAGAGCTGTGAAAAATATGAAACATCATCTGACTGATAACATAAACATTGATTGCAGAATTTTTCCATAAATTGTGGGTCTTGTTAGCTAGACATAACTATATTAGATGCTGTGTTAAAAGTCTATTGAAAATAATTTTATTTGTTTTCATGGAAATTTAATTCTGAAAAAGAGCTATGGAAACGTGCTTGAAGTTTTTGGCAAGCTGCAGCATGCATGTCCAAGTACAGAACTGAGTACTTCTCAAAATGACACAGTCTCAATCAATTTTTTCTAGTAACCCTCATTTTCCTTTAAAAATTTAGTAAGATTAAAATATTTTTTACTGGTACATGACTTATTTTTTTAATTAGGGATGTCTGTATGTTTTCAAGGCTATGTCTGTGTTGTGTTGTGATAGCAACATTGAAATTCACTTTGGTTTTACTTGTGTAAAAAAAATTGTTCAGATTGTATAGAAAGTTACCTATTCAAGCATTGTTTTAAGCATTTCTTTGGTTCTAAAGCACGTATTTGGATGGTTCTAAAATCAAATATTGGCATTCCTGGGAAATGAAATTCTGATTCTAGTCTGGTTCTTGTAGCTTGTAAGTTACAATAATTTTCTATACCATAAGCTAATAATCTTACATATTTTTAGATTATTAGTGAATTAATCCAAGATGAAAAGACTGTATATTCCGGGAGTAAAAGACTGGAGGGCAGTAGAACAGAAGCCATGTTATGACAGTCAGGAAGAGAGGCAAAACCATTCGAGGATTTCTGTTGTGTTTTCTGGATAAAAGACTGCTTCTGAACCCAGTAATGCTGAGTGCAAAACAGTTTTATGGTAAAAGCAAAAGAAGGAACCTGACCACAATGAGGACTCAGAATGGTTAAGGCCAGATTTGTGGTCCCATTAAGGTCCCATTTAAGACTTAAGGTCCCATTTTAGGCATTCTTCACCACCTCTCTAACCCCGGATGGAAAAGGTGACCCGATAATTACTGTGTTTCTTTTGGGAAAGAAAATGAATACATTGTTTGCCTGGATTATTTTATAAAACATGTTTTAAGCCATGTCAACTATTCAAATAGCAATATTACTCTGAAGGGTTGCATTTGCAGGGCCATCTAAGAGGTTCCTTTATCCCCTCTCATAAACTGAAGTGCCAAGAATATGAGTTTCTAATTCCTCTCTGATATGATATCTATAGGCTTTTCTTTCTCCTTTTCCATCAAAGTGCATATTCTGATTTAAAAAAAAAAAGCTCGTGCTGTAAGTAGATGCAATTAATACCAATTTTCACATGTATAAGTGAGTACAGAATATTCAGAACTAGGGAATCACAGCTTTATGGGAAAATGTGTATATATATTTAATTTCCATTTAGAAAAAACATCCAATCAAACTCAAATGCTGAAATTGTTCTCTTTGGTATTTTTTGCTTCAATATGAATGAAAGGTTTTCAGGAGGATTGTGTATTTGAGTACACATCAGTGTTTGGTGGGTCTTGGATTGAAAAAGGAATATTTGTTTTTTGCAGATAATGTTTATACAGTTATTGAGCTGGTTTCCATGAAATATATCTTATGTTCATTTTTGGAAGAAAATCAGATTGAGAACATTAGTGATGAAATAATGTAACAAAGTGTTTCCTTGTGCATATAGATAACCTTTAGGTGAATGTGGAGAATACCTGCTGTAAAGTTAGTTTTCTAACAAAAATCCAGAACAGGAAATGCTATATCTGATGTTATTTAACATCATTCATATAGTAACTGTAACAGCAAACTTTGAAAATCTGAAATTATGTTCGTGGTGTAGAACACATCAGGGTCAAATTGCATTATATGACCTTTATGGAATAGCATACTATACTGCTACTTCAAAAGCATTTTTTTCTCTTGCATTTTATTTTTGAAAATTAAATAATATTAATTCCTTGTTTCTGACAGGTTGTCTTAAAATATAACAAGTTTTGCATAATAAGTAGCTATAATTGATTTCTTACTTGAATATGAGAGACAGGACTGTGCTTGCCTTCTATGAAGCTACTTCCCAGAAAACCTTTGGTGGTGAAGGAAAAGAATAGATTTTATTAGATTGGTTGGTAGTACACCTATCACTCTTTCTGACCAAAAGTCATTTTCATTTGCAATGAGCAATTTCAGTTACATGGTACAGTTACAGTTCAGTTCCTTTGCTAGTCTAGCGTGCAGCAGCAGTCAATGTTCTTTAGAGATATATGCTGTAGTGAAAGAGGCAGATTTAGTAAGACAAGACATTTTTCCTCTGTGGGCTTTGTGATACATAAAAGTCTTGTCAGTTTGACATTTGCTACCTTTGCTTTATGATTTTTCCCTATTTTCCTCTTCTGTACCTATGCTATCATCATCCAAGTTAAATGGTTCTTACTGCAAAGTAGGGTCAGAAGGGAGAGCTATATGTTGCCTCACTGCTCTGGTTTCTACCAGATGACAGGGAAAAAGTCAGGAGGGGAGAAAGTATTTTTATTATGGTTTTGTTATTACAATACAGTTAAGACATATTAGCCATCTCCTGTATAATCTTACTTCCAGTGACTGATTGCTCAACGTACATTTCTAAAGGTCTCACATAGTCGTTTGTTAAGCTGTTATAAATCCTCTTACAATTCAAGAAAAAATCCAGACATTTGCAGCATCAAATGCTTGGTTATCACTAGTTGGAGGAGCCTTTAACAATTTCAAATTCTCTGTACCCAGAGGAAACTATTTAACCTGTCAGTGTAACCAAGCAAAAAGCCCAACCCTATCACTCAGGTTTTAAGATTAGCTCACAGAATTCGAGCTGTTGAATAGATATTGTTATTTATCATACAGCTTCACTGCAGCCATGAAATACGTTTTTTAAGCAAACTCAATGTAATTAAAGAATTTGTCTCAATCCAGCAACAATTTCCAATGTTGTTGCTGTAAATTCAATTTTGCAAGTGTAATTCGCTTAATTACAGAAATTTGAAGCAAAACAGTTATTATTTTTGCTCATTATAAATAGTCAGTTATGGAGATGTTTCATACTAAAATGTCCAAGAACATTATTTACCTAACATGTAGTCAAAGAAAACAATTCTCAAAAAGTCATTGTGAGTAAAATTACAGGCAAAGACAACCAGTGAGGTGCTTATTCATCCTCATACATGAAAGTTGTTTTGACTTTGCCATTAGATTATTTAATCAACACATTTTACATGTTTGTAATGCTTAGTGCAAGTCAGTCACAATGAAAACATGTCACTGGAGTGTAATCTAAAACAGAACACTGTGTGTATATCAAACTGCTTTCCAGTTAAAGACTTTGAGGCGGACAAATTTAAACTGAGTCCCCACTTAGCTCTTGGGAAATGTCATTTTGTAACTCTGCAGCCTGTTAAGCTCACAGGAAACAAACACAGAGAAATAATGTGGAAAAGATGACAGAACATCAAGTGTAAATATAAACACTCTCAAGTCTCTCAAAGGCACTAGGAGATGTGAACTTACTAACCGTCTGAGTTAATCAAATGTTAAATTCAAGGAGCATAACAAAAGTGAATAAATTTTTCACCTCCATTTAACTAAAATGGTTACACAATTTTAATGAGATGTCCATGTGAATAGCTGATAAAACCATGTGATGTTGTATAGTAATATACAATATCTATAAAATGCTGTAGCCCGTTGTGAACTAAAATACATTTTAAAAGACTATAACATACAAAAACTGTAGATGGAGTTTAAAGTCACTACCCATGGGTTGAAAAATTCTCACCAGGGGCCTATAAAAAAGGACAATCTATGCCATTCCCTTTTTCAGTAATTTTCTTCTATGCAATTCAGCCCTGTTCAGATAAATATTGGATACTGGAGTCAACCTCAAGAGTTACTGCTCGGTCTTTATTTTATACAGCAAGCTCCTTTCAGCGGGAGCTTTTTCAATGCAAGGATTGGAAGACACATTCCATTTTGTATACAATTACATAGTTCACTGTGTTATTATTATTTTTTCTCATTAAGTCTTATCTATGTAAGCAATGAGAGATAAAAGCATTTCTTTCTGTTGATAAGTATGCACCGAAAAAACCTACTCATTACATGTAACACCACTCTGCACACAACTTAAGGAACATTAACCATGTGCAATAACACTTGTTTGTCTCACAGGTCTACACGTACAAACAATGAAAGATTAAATGTCTTGCCCAAGGCTGGACAGAACTACAGACAGTCAAACTTATTTTTCAGCATTTATTGCCATTATTGCATTTGATCTTCATGCAGGACTCCAGAGTAGAAGGTTTGTCTAATTCACCATAAAAAAGGTATATTAAACTGTTTTTCTGTTATGCACAAAAACTTCATTGCTTCAAGTGAGTAGATGCCAATTGTAGAGTCCCAATTCTGAGTAGATCGCACTGGTAATTTTTCATTCAATTCCAAAGCTACTGCAAATAATTTCTTTTACCATTCAAAACACTGAAAAAAATTCACCTATACTAGCTTGACTTTTGTACCATTGTTTTTAAATCCTGTATCTTTGGGGTGCTTGGACCAAGACATTTCTGATTCATATTGCTAAATCTCAGTCTGCTTTTCCTCAGGGAAGAATCTTTATATAGAACCAGAAACTGTGATAAAATCAGTCCTAGTTCATAGTGTGGGCTTATCTATGGGCACAGGTCATCCTTCATCCTGAACTGAGTTCACTCACTTCTTCAGTCCACTATTGTCACTGTGTCCTGGAATTATTCACTCCTGAAGCATTCTGGACCACCTCTTCTCTCATCTTTAAGCATAAAGGTGAAGACTGTGAAGGGAGGTTAGTAACCCTCCTTTTTTCTGTAACTGCTCCAAACAGCTCTTACCTGATGTCCCTTTTGTGATGACGTTCGATTATATAGTGAAATTTACCATTGAGAAATATTCAAGGATAATTATTAAAAACTAAATCTCTCTATAGCAGCTTTTGAGATTTCAACATTCACTTAATTTTTCACTGGAATGAAAAAAGCAAATTCCAGGGCAAACTCCTTGTGCTGTAGGAACATCTACGCTTGTTCCTACAGTTCAAAGTTACGTACCTAAACCAACATCCCAATGAAAACTTGAAGGAAATGAATAAATTTCATCAAAAATATCTACCCCTAAGGAAAATAATTTTTTTCAAGAAAATTATGAATACCTCACTGGATACCTCTCAGTTGACCAGAATAGTCAACTTAATGTAGAAACATACTCCCCTCAATCTCCTCCTTTCTTTTTCCTAGTTCTAAAGAGACGGTCTGTATCTTGGCACATCTCATTAAATGTTATTTATTGATGGAATCAACAGGTATTTGTGCATCTCAGAGAACTGTTATCTGTTCAGAATTACTATTTTTCCCCTTCCTGATGGATTTCCCTAGCTGAAACACACACACATATATATACACACATTAATTTTTTTTATATTTATAAATTAAATAGTCTAGAGCTTACAAGGTTTTTGAAACAAAAGCAAAATTTTAATGGAAACAATTTTTTCAGTCTTCTTGCCTGTACTGTTAATAGATCAATACGAAATTCAATACATGATTTAATTTCTTCTGCAGGCAAATTATACTTGTCAGTTTTAGTAAGTGAAAAAAAGAGAAATGAAAGCTCATAACTGGAGAAATGCAACTGAAAAATAACATCTTAAGTTAAATCTCCTACTAAATTGATACTTGTACTGATAAGGGAAGATTTAAATTCTAAAGTGAAGGGTTGGCAATGTGTCTTCAGATTGACTAATTCTCTTTTAGTATCAGATCAATGAAGTCTGTATTAAGGATGCATGTGTATTGTGCAAAAGAAGCCTTACAGCAAATCTGCATGGACATGATGTAGTTTATTGTACAACAAGTCAAAGGCACTGGATCTCAGAAAAAGAAATTAATCTCATAAATATTGCATAATTGCAAGTATGCTATAATCTATTCTGAAATAAAAAGTTGTCACAAACAAAATCACTATGTTCACCATTGCACTGATTTTTTTTGCTTCTTATTCTAAACACTATGTCACATTTCTAATTGTATTTTCAGCAATTTATTTCCTTTCTCGTCTACTAAATTCATTCAATGTCAGTGTTATTATGCCACAGTAAACACTGTGAACTTAAATTATTGCATTTATTCACACTTATACTCCTTCGAAATCGCTGAAGTAGTACACTTAAAAACACAAATGTCTTTTTTCAATAGTTTGGGCTTTTTGTTCTTGTTACAAATTGTGAGAAGAAAACACTGCATTCCTTATTTAGCTAACTCATGAAGAATAAATTCTCCACAAATTATTCATTGCGTATTCTTTCATAGAAGGCTGTACCTAACAAGACAGATTGTGTTTCCCCTGATTCAAAAGGTCTAATAAATATTATTTGTATCATATTAGCATGACACAAGCAGCTAGACTGAATCTTTCATAGAGAAAATACAGAGGTGTCTGATATTTTCTAGTCATGCAAATATCTTTTCCCCAGTGAAGTTCCTGTGCATTTGAGTAAGAAATAAATGTTCTTTAGTATGAATAACACCTGACTAATCACAAGATGAGGGGGATTGATATTGTGGAAAGATCTGTCCAACAGTAATTTTCAATTTTAGTCAAGAAGCCTATTTAAAAACTGTGTGTCATGAAAGAAAAAAAAACAAACCAAAAAACAACAAACAAACAAAACCCCAAAACACAAAGCCAAAAATCCAAAACAAGGTATTTTACTGAAAAGGGAAATAAAATTGCTCTGAGAAGTATTGTCATGTTTTCTGTTTTGATTGAAATAGACATAGCACATATTAATTAGCCAACTGGGAAATCTCAAAATTGAAGCTTGGAAGACAAAAGAAACTCTTTCTGATGGTGGGTTTCAGTAGTTTGAAATGTTTTGTGATGAATTAACACCCTCCAAAATATCTTCTGAATGCAAAAGCCATCAACTACCCTTATTTAGAATGGTTTGTTAAGCTGCTTACCTTTGATCTGAAGACCTGGGCAGATCGGCAAAGAGATGAAACATCAGGAAGATTTGGGCAGACCAGTTTTAAAACAAGGCTGTTTTTGTGGACAAATATTTCAGTCTTTACAGATTCCCATGCAAGTCTCTTCTGTTGGAAGTTGTTCAGTAAGCCATACTCCAAGCTTCTTTTTGGATGGGAAATGGTCATTTGTGTTTCCACTACTGTCACTCAAGGATCAGTTCTTGGGTGTACACAATTGATAATTTTTCTCAGGCAGCTGATAGTGCCATAAAAAACATTACTCAAAAAATGGCAGGAGGAGATAAATCTTTGAGAGGACAGGTCCCACTAGTGCGTTGTGTCAGTAAGTTGAAAGCAGGAAAATGATACATTTTTCTTTTCCGTAAATGAAGATGTCTTTGTTGAGTTAAACAACATCTTATCCACACAGATATATTTTTAGCATTTCAGAGTTCTGTTTCAGCTTGTTCTGTTACTGTGTTGCTGTCCCTTGAGATGGATTAAGACATCTTCTGAGATAGGCATGCTTTATTTTGAGAAGTAATGATGCTGGAAAACTCTTCGAGGGCTGGGTTATAAAGAACAGTCATGTATGTTAACTAACAGCTGAGCAGCAAGGGTGAGGTTTCCTGTGAAGGCTCCACTTAAGCAAATACACAGGCTGCTAGAAGAGGCTCAAGGAGCCTCTGCCCTCATCTGCACAGCCCCACCACATCCTTTGCACTGCCTGGACTGTGCTTATCTGCTCAGTGAGGTTATGCACTAAGTGGGCATATTCTGATTGTCTCAGAATGTTTTTTGCTAGTTTCATGACCTGAGAAGCCAGGATCAGTCAGCTGGCAGAACTCTGCAAAGAAAGGAAGAGGAACCATCCCTTCCGGCAGAAGCCAGCTATTAAGTTGGTTCAGACATCTTGAAAAGTAAAATCAGCTTTAGTCAACACAAGCTGATGCTGCTTTCAATGAAATGTTTCAGCTCTCCTTTCTGCCACTTGCTGTCTGCCTATATCCATCCTTCTGTCCAGGACAGGATCTACAGAACCACGCAGTATATTTTCAGGAAAACATACACCTTAAGCCAGCTGTGGACTTTATAACAAATTATTTGATTTTACCAAGATTATTTCACTAACAAAATTCATGAAATAGCTGCACAAACATTCATGCCAACAAGAACGAGATGATGTGGGGAGAAATGTGTAGGAAGAACTTCTTTGGCAGCAAGTCTCATTTATGCTGTGCTTGTATAAACTACAGCTTAAGCATAACTAAAAGGGCTAATGCAGCCATAGACCATTTCAACAAGGTATTCTCAAATACGAGGAGGACTATGTGCATAATATTGCAATATTTTGTGCAATTCAACTTGAGAAAGAAGTTGCAGTAACAGTGGGGGCAAAGATGTTCTGAGAATCATATTATGTGACCAAGTGAGGCAAGTCTCTTTATTTTAGTAAAAAGAAGACAAGAGATGACTTGATTGTACTTTGTATGCATCACACATAAATACAGATTTGACTTTTCTTAACTTTTGAGTATTTGACTTTTAATCTCAATATTCTCTTAAAGCATAGACTTCTGTGTGTGCATACATAGTACTCTCAATTTTATTTTTTTAATTTTTTTTTTTTTCAGCTGGGTCACTCAGTTTTACATCTGTATGTAGGGCATTTCCTTCATTTAGTTAAGAAGTTGTATCTGTGATTTGATTTACATGCAAGATCATTGCATATTATCAGCAAAAAGAAACTTAAAGTGTTTTAATTTCTTCAGGAATAAACAAAGGTTTAACTCATTAAATGGAATCATGATATGAGAAGTAAGTAAAATGCTTTCCAGTCACACATTTTTCTTACATTTAAATAAAAATGTTAGAGAAGTGAAACAGACACCACAAATAATAATTTAGAATAATAATAATAATAAAAATATTTTACGAGGCTTTTAAGCGTTTTTGCTTTGAGAAGCAGTATTAAAGATACTCGTTGTTAGCTTTGGTTACTTCAGTATTCTAGCAGGTATACAAACTTGTTTTTTGTAATGTCTCAAATTGTATCTCTGCTTTTATAACAATATAAGGGAATATTTCTGCCTAATCAACTCCAAGTAATTGCCATAGTACAATACACAGATTTTCTTCATCCTTGCACTGTAATTAAAGATTCTTCACATATGCTTTATTATTTACAACAATTTAATAACACGTCTTTCAGATTTTATATTATATGACATGAGATAGAGAATGTTAAAACAAGTTGGATTTCTAGACCAGAAAAAATTCCAAACTATTCAACTACATCTGGATTTGCAAAGTCTAATTCTTTTTTTCAACACTTTCAATGTCTGTTGTTAAACAAAAAGATTAAGTATAAGTTAATGAAAATGAACATTTCAATAGTAACAAACAGAACATGCGATATTATTCTCAACATCGTTTTTAGAAATATAGTTGTAAGTATTCCTAAAATCCAATAAACACAAGTTTACAATAACCTAAGGTTACCTATACATATATTATGTTTTTATTTATTTTGCAGGTTTATTCTCTACAGAATATTAAGAGGAGAATTACACTATATTGTCCTTTTAAAATGAAGTATTGCTGGAAAAGAGAATGAATATATCAATAACTGAAACTGCTGAATTAAAAAACTTATTTTAAGTGTGGGTAAAAGAAATAAAACTGAAATGAGATCATAAATTGGCATAATAGTCAAAGTGGAGAAATTGCAAAGGAAATTGATACACCAAAATACAACAGGAGACAAGTGACACCAAGTTATTTATATCTTTCATTGTTTTTAAAAACTAGACCAGGGACCCTGAAAACATTTTTCTTTGTGAACTTTAAATGCAGTTTAATGTAATGAACACATCTTCTTTTAAAAACATTTTTAATCAGGGTAACTAATCCAAAATTAGAAGCTATGTAGTTTCCTAGAGGATCTTAACTGATAAAGGTTGTGGGAGCTATGATTCATCATCATCCTAAAGGCTATTATGGGTGGTAAGAGAGCTGTGTTCTGCATTCCCATCTGATAAAACCATTCAAGAGAAGGAGGTAAGATGGAAAAAATTATGATGCTGCCTGAAAGTTAGGAATTTTCTTGTTTCTTTGTAATTTTGCCCATAGACCAATGCACAGGCCATCAGCTTGCCAAACCTTTCTTACCCCTTTTGAGAAAAGCCTTCAAAACAAATTTACTGAATATAGTGGAAGAGTTGAAAAAAAAGACATGTTAAGCAGTACTACTTTTGAAGAAAATAACTTACAACATTGAGAATAGGACTGGATCAAGCAATTTAAAGTTTCTTTCCCGTCCATGACAACCAAATGCAGTAACTCTTCCCATGTACCATGGGCATGACATTGGATTGGGTAATATCTGTTTAGGGTAGGAGACACTGCATAGTATCTCCTGGTGACACTCTGATATCCTTCCTTTTCTTAACAGTGGCTTGGGGCAAGGGAAAGAAAAGCAACAGCAGTCACATGAATCATTAGCAAGCCTGAGGGAAAAATCCAAAAGGAAGCAAGACAGACAGATCTTTGTTTCCTTTGGTTATGCTCTTTTCTCATCCCTAAAAATCCTTTACTCTGCTTTATACTTCTCCAAGATGCGCTGTACAGAGAAATAATACATTTGCCTGCACATCTAATAACAAAAACTTGGTTTATCACTGCCAAAAACCTCTCAGGATCTCTGGGTCATAGACACTCTTTAAAACACTCTCAGAGTACAGGGCAGAATTAGCCTTTTCTCAAAGTGCAATTGTGGACAGAACATTCTTTTAAAACATCTCAAGAAGTGGTGATAGCAACTCCATTTCATGTAATAGGCTAGGCTAGAGCACTCACTCAGGAATTGATTTATATTGTTTTAATTCCCTTTACTTCCTGAGGAAATTCAAACTTGTACTATCCAGCAGCCCACAAAATGTTCCTATCGTGGGGTTACCTTGAGGTTAAAGCACTAACCTTGAGGACTCAAGAGACAGAAAACAGGATTCATGAGCTATGGTTCCTGTTAGGAGGACTATTCCTGTATTAAACTTTCAGCAGTTGCGGGTGAAACATGTATACTAAAATTAAATTAAACATTCAGTGATTCAGAGAAAGGTGATTAAAGATTCATTAGTCAGGAGACAGATGGAGAGAACTTCTGTGAGACTAAGTATGACTGTCATCTGGTGTGAGGCCACATTTATAAGGAGAAAAACCTAACTTCTTTCTGCTCCCAGGCCGAGTGTCCTAGTATTTAATCTCTCTTTTGAATGTGCATACTTTGAAACAGTAGTACTGTGTAATGCACAAACCCAGCAGAGAATACTTTCAGAAATAAAATCTCTGTTAGGTGGCAGCAGGTATGGGCTGCTTTGCAAAGAGGAAAGCGAGGCAGGAGCTGAGGGATGAGCTAGGCAGGACATGCATGGTGGACCTGCAGCAAAGTCCAGGAAAGAACTGAGGTGGACTGGAGCTTGAATGTAGTTATGCTGTGCCTCACCCTGTATTTGGCAAATCCTAACCTTACCTTGTGGGCTTGATTTTCAGGTATAATTCATCTCTACAGACTCACCTTGGTGGAGCAGACCCCTCATGCTGCTCCCCAGCAGCTGCTCCCCAGCAGCAAGCTCATGTAGTCTTTGTGTATAACGCTGAACAAACTCCAAGGAAAGGATAATAACACTAAAATAATTTAAATAATAAATTTTGCTCATACTATCACATATCCATTTCTTAGATTCTTCTCATGGGTGATGTGGAAACAGTTCAACTCTCAGTGCAACACTAAACAGACAAAACTTAATGTGACTGATAGCTGCACTGTTGGACTTTTGTGTCCTTGGAGTGTCTGGAAAGAGTAACTTTTTTAGAGAAAGCTTAAACATGTTGGCTGATCCTCTATAACAAGAAAGCTGAAAACTGAAAATAGATCTCGACCAGAGTGACTTAAGTAATATATAGCCATGAAGAGATAACTTTAAAGGTGAATTCAATTTTTCAACATATATGACTTCTCATTCATAAAGCAAGTAAAACCTGTCTTTTTTTCCCCAGAAACTGGAAAAATGTGAAACCAACCCTGCTATAAATTAAAGTGGAAAGAACAATTATGTAGCTAATTAAAATAATGTCCCTCATTTATCAACACTTAGCCTTTTTGTTCGTGGCTGTCACTATGCTAGGAGTACATGCATGTAGTCATCAGTGAGTGTGAAAACACAGGATCAGAACTACTCTAAGGTCAGTCACAGAAAAGAAATGAAGAGCAATAATTGAGAAAGGGACCAAGCTTATTTCAAACTCTCTTCGTAAACATTCCCTTACCCTACCTCTCACACGGGTTTTTCTCATGTATCTAGAGGTAAGATACGTGTCAAAACTAAAAATGATCAAGTTTATAAATGGAATCAGAGGCTTCTGAGTGCTACAATCCATGAATGATAACCAAGAATGAGCATAAAATGAGGACAGGGCCTGGCAGATATATTTGCCATAAATTAAGGGATGACTAAACCCACCAGATTAGATGATCAATACAGAAAAGGCAAGAGTTATCTGTAAATAGTCTGGTAAGAGGGCTAAAACTGAATAGTTGAAAAATTCCCCTCCATAAACAGACATTTTTTTAATGGTCCTTTAAATCCCAAATTTTTGTAGGTGTACCTCATTTTCTTTTTTTTGTAAATATGATAGTAATATATTAGTAACTAAAAATAGAAAATATTACAATAGGAAGGCAACTGAGTGCAACACAAGTTTCGTAATCATCAAAGAATGGAAGCTGTAATATGCAGTACTGTGAATTGCACTTCATCTCAACAATACAGTGATGTTTTGTGATGCTCCTTCTTGATTAAAGGTCAAGCTTTCTGTAGCTTTACTGAACATGACAGTTCAGAATGATTATTAAGTTCTACTCACAGCACTTCTGAAAGCATTCCCATAGAAATATACTGCAACAGCAGCATGGGAACTGAGACTGTACGCCTCTGAGATGTGAATCAATGAACCTCTCTACTGTTTTCTTATTAGCTGTAATGACTACAGTGGTCAAAGTTCCCTTAACTTCTGTAGAACTCGTTGAAAATTCCTGAGGGAAAAATACAGTGAAATCCCGTCATATGAAAACTTTGTTCATTCATATTTATCCATGTAGATATTCACACACATGCACAAGTGTTGCTCCTACTTAGTAAGATCTGGGTGAATAAAAGACGGTAGACAAGAGGGTTGAATTTGAATTTAGTCTCATCTCAGCTGGAGTCTTTATAAGCTTTATTAAGACCGACTATAGAATACAAACAGTAATTAAAAATCAAAAGGACTTATAGTCACTGTGCTTTGTTATTCTGAAAACCTGTCAAACTCAGCTGGATTTTATAGATTGTATGATCACACTCCTGTACCTGTGCTACAGGAGCCATGGCTGAAATCTCAGTGTGAGAAAGTCATTAATGGCCTGAGTTCAAAAGTAGTATCTTTGTGCTTCTGTCTGCAGGTTTCTAGTAAATTGGATTATATGAGAATCAGCCATTTTTTCTTCATTATTATCTGCCAAACATGTTCTCTATTTCCCTCTTTATTCTACAAAACCTATAAGTTATGGGAAAACCCCCACAGATAAACACAAAGGCAAAATACTTTCATTTGAAATATTTAAAAAATCTTCCCAGCTTAGGTAAGTGCAGGTTAAATGCATCTGGAAAATAATAATAATAATGTCGAATGGACATACATTCCTGTCTGGACAGGGAACTGCTGGAGAGGGTACAGCGAAGGGCCACAAAGATGATTAGGGGGCTGGAGCATCTTTCCTATGAGGAAAGGCTGAGGGAGTTGGGTCTTTTTAGTTTGGAGAAGAGAAGACTGAAGGGGGGATCTCATCAATCTTTACAAATACTTAAAGGTAGGGTGCCAGGAGGAGGGGGCCAGTATTTTTTTCAGTGGTGCCCAGTGATAGGACAAGGGGCAATGGGTATAAAATTGAATATAGGAAGTTCCATCTCAACATGAGGGGGAACTTTTTGACTTTGAGGGTAGCAGAGCACTGGAACAGGCTGCCCAGAGAGGTGGTGGAGTCTCTGACTCTGGAGACATTCAAAACCTGCCTGGACGCCATCCTGTGCAGCCTGCTGCAGGTGGACCTGCTCTGGCAGGGGGGTTGGACTAGATGATCTCTAGAGGTGTCTTCCAACCCTTAACATTCTGTCATTCTGTGATTCTGTGATTAATGTTAATTATTTAGTCTTATTCTGTTAAATCTTTTTATATTTCAGCTCTTGTGTTTCCTTGTTTTTCCCTGATGCCCCTTCCTTGTGGGGAGGGGTCATTGGGTGATAGAATAATTGTCTAAACAACAATAAATTGTTATGGATTTCCCAAAGCATAACACTGTGAAACTGAGAACTCTCCATTCCTGACATTCAGAGTGTGTGAGCAGGAACAGGGATCATTCCCCAGCTTTGCTGGAGCAAGGAAACCCTCATTCTAGTTTCTGTTCTCAGTACTGCTTACACATTACAGATAGAACATGTTTTGTAAAGTAAATACTGGTGAATTTATTAATACATAAAGGCATAATCTTTGTGTGCACAGCAGCCCAGACCACACAGCAAACTTAAGTGGGGCAGCTAGAAATAGGTGTGAGACAGTCACAAGAGAAGCTGTCCTTCTAAGCAACGTCAATCTGAGCACATTCAACATGCTCAATTACCTTCCTTTATTGATGAAAACTTAGGTGGCTGCATATCTTTAAATATATAAAGCATTTAGGTCTTGTGACAGAGACCCCTAGGTACATCTGCTGCTGAAATTTAGTTTTTCTTTGGGAAAATAAGAGAATAAAGCTGAAACAGAAAATCATACACTATATACATTTAAAGGTATTTGTACATCTACTCTATTTTTAGTCCCATGGATGAGCAAAGGCCTAGACATGCAGATATTTCCTAATTCTATGTTTCTGGAATTTGGTTTGAACTTGCTGAAAGGATGGTCAGCAGATTGCAGCTTACCCTATACATGTTTGGCAGTGAGCTGATTCTCCATTTCCTACTATAATTTCAGGTAAAATATCCACTATCAGTTTAGAGTATGAGGCAGGTGTGACTGTGACATATTATGTTAACAATCAAAAAATGACAAATCGTCTCTTACACTATGGCAATTCTTGTTACCTGAAAACTTAGGCTTGGAGCCTACAACATGTCTGTTTAAACTGGCATATGTGATGTAGTAGTGCCAGAAAAGTGACCAGTCTGTCTATAACAAAACTCTTCTCTAATGGACCTTTTAAAGCTGGGAGTTCACATTTTTATGTAAATAGGAATGACAAAGTTTTACTGATGATTGGCAAGCCCTGTAACACTACTTCTCACATAAATATGAACAGTTTGACAGAAGTCAAATATATGCTCTTTTTCTCTTATCTGAGAAATTCATGCTGAGCTACGGGCAAACGTGATAGCTTGACTCTTTAAGTTATAATGTAGTATAGATAAACCAGAGGGAAATCAGAACATTATGGTATATTTCAATATGTGTTTTTGTTTCACTTTTAATTAATCTAATTTTTCAACTACACATGTGGCATATTTATATAGAGAAGACTTGAATAAAAGAAATGAAAATTCCTCAACATCTTCTAGGTAGGACAAGACACGAATAGTTATAATTTAGCAAGACTACTAAGGAATCCTTGTGAGAATAAATGAAGAAAAGAATGAAGACCAACGGTTTTATCATCATACTGTCTTGTATGTTCAAGAAACAGTGGAATTAAAGTCATCCATATTAAGAAAGATTGCAATCTTATAGATTCTTACAAAGAAATATATATTTTTTTAATCAATAACATTATATAGGCTACCTGAATAGACGCCACAAGAAATCATCTATGAGCAGAAGAGGCATATCTCTTACAGGAAGTTAGTTATAGCCAGGTACAGACAAATCCAGACAGCCCAATATGGAAAAAAAAAAGACTCAGGAATCAGTGAGGGAGAAGAATTTTTGCATAAGATCCTAAATAAACAGTATAGTGTATCCTTAGAACATTATGAACATGCCATTTAAAGAAGATAATTTTCATTTTAATCACCACGTGAGAGCCTTCAAAGGCTGCCAATATTAGAGTAACACTATGATCATGTCTGTGCAACAGTGGAGAAGATTCTCCTGACTTAGAGAAATTCAGCATTCTTTCCTGTTAAATTTAAATGCAGCTCTGAAATCCTACCCTAAAATGAGCATGCTGGGCTAATCAACTTTATGAATATTTGTAATTTGGCCACATGAATTTGTTCAAGAAAAGCAAAAATTGTCTTCCAAAACTTCGCAAGGCCCTGACCAGACTTCAGTAGCACTGGTGTAGTTTCACTTGCATCAACATGAAGATAAAGTAAAGATCAGAAAATAAAGCTAACTTTATTTTACCTACTTCAGGATGATCACAGTTGTGGTTGGGCAAGTGTCTGCATAGACCTTTGCAACCTGTGGGATGCCAGTCAAAAGAAATATTGAGGGGGATATCAAGGCAATTTTGCTTTGAATTTTGGAAAGGTGGATTTTAAACTACTTATGTGGACAGGTTTTATAAACAGGAAGTTCTATATTGCTGTTAGACTATTCATGAAAATAAAATGGTATGCTTATTATATGACTAATGTTAATAGAGTGCTAACAGTAAACATCATGTAACAGAAAACTTCCCATTTGCAAGGAAAACTGGAGCCAGTAAAAGTGAGAAATTAACGTTCTGATCATGGTTCTAAATACTTTCCATAGTTTTTCTGGTACATTCTGGTCAATAATTGTAGATTGTGGGGAACGGTAAATACTGTGATGGATATTTTGTGACAAACAGTGATGTTTACATTCCTAATTTTAAATTATTAACTCACCTAATTAATTTTCTTTTTATAAATCACACTTTTACTTTCTTATACTTTCTTATACCTCTTTTGTGTCTGCAAGCACATACAAAAACACAGAGAAAATGGACATAATTTTCTGCTATTGATCTGAAGTATATTTTCTGTTAAAGCTACAGCATTTTAAAGAAAAATATGATTTTCTTATAACCACGCATCTGTCAGTTTGTTGTTTGTTTGTTTTTATAGCACATGCTTACTTTAAACCAGGTTATTACATTTTTCATAGAACGTTGGAACCTTTGTCTTTGAGGTGGCTTAAAATAATCATGATTATTATACCTTTTTATTGACTGTCTGACTATGCACCTGGGACTATATTGCTCATAGTATAATACTGTATGAATGAAGGATAGATTTTCTAGCAGGGAAAAACTTGTTCAGTATCAGGCCAGTTGAATAACTTTGAGCACTGAACTCAGAAGGCAAAAATGTCTAAGCAGTTATTCTCACTGCAGGATCAATAATTTTAGTGGAATTACCCCAGACATGAGTGAGACTCAGGAATTTTAAACGGCATGAGTCTTCAATGAAGAAGTGTAATGGCTCTAAAAGGACAAAATCTTTCTCAGGCACCATCTCTGTGCAGGAAAAACAGAAAATAACACTTTTTAATGGCATAGGCTCATCAGGGCTTAGATGTAGCAACTATGGTGAAGACAATTGTAGTCTGGTAGAACTAAGTTGTATCTAGAAGACACAAGTCATCAAAAATGCTCTGCTACTGAATATCCAACATCCTCCTGATTGGTTCTGAACTGGAGAATAAGGGTGCTTATAAAATGAAATGTGTTAATGTAACTTACACTCAAAACTCAGCTCCGAAAAAAGCAGTTGACCTAGACAGGACTAAAAGGCTAAGGAAGGAGGATGCTAAGGATGTTAAGGATGCTAATGACTAAAATTGCTAAGGAAGTAATTTTCCCATTGCTGTCCCATCAGTTACTGTCTTTTCTGTCCAGAAAGACAATCTCTTCTATGTCAGATCCTGAGCCATATATGCACTCCTAGAAGTCAGTAAAGTAGCCTGCTCCTAGAATGGGCAATAGGCCATTGAATAACACATATCACACAGATGTTAAAATACAATTAATACTTGATTTTTAAGTAGACAATTGGGACCAATTGTCAAAAAACTACTTCTGAGTGTCATTAACTGAAGCATTTAAGATTTTAATCCAAAATGTGGGAAGCAGAGTTCAGGTTCCTGTAAGGGCAAAGTAAATTTACAATGGAGTGGATATGGAGTTTATTTTCCATTGAGCTGGTACACAAATATCTCAGAGATCAGGAAGGGAGATGACTGTTTTCTAACAACTAGTTTAAGTGTCAAAGCTTCAGCTTGATCTGAATTATAAACTGTAAAATCATATGTAAAATAAAATAATTTATGCAATGTCATACTTGTCATAAGAGGTTAACGTATCACTTGAGCCTTTAGAGGCTTACAAAGAATGTAGAAAAGGGTGTTAGTAGATCCTAAAAAGGAGTTGTAGGTGTTAAGTAGTAGGTGACTAAACATAAAGGTGACTGAAGATCTTGAGCTATGATGACAGGATAGTTGACTCTACTGATATCAGGATATGTTTAAATCCTCACCTCATGTGATGTATATCCTATATGATAAAGAGCTGTTACAGCCCATAGTCCTGCAGCTATACAGACAGTCTGCTTATAGTTGTTCTAGACAAGAGGCAGCTAAAATGTCCTCACCTGTTGCACTGCAACCAGAGTAAGACTGCAAGGTTATCATTATACATATTTACTACAATGTAATATGATAGATATATGATACCGATGCTGATTTCAGATTTCTGAACATGCATTCCCATTGAACACAGTGTTACATTACTGTAACACTGATTGACCAATAAAGTGTTGATATCACCAGTAATGGAGGAAAACTAATTGTCCCACTAACAATTAGAGGCATTAAGAAGAATAATGGAGAGAGAAGCTTTAAGTCTGTTTTTTTTATTGTTTGATTGTTATTTTTTTCTTTCCAGCACACTAGCAAGTCCATGAAAACCTTATTCATTGCTTGTGCTCAGTGTTTTGGAATATTAACATATCATCTATTCCTATAAATTCTCACAACTGCAGCTACAAACCAGTTTTTTGGTAGACAGAGTTATATGCTCAGCAAGTTGTTAGTACAACCACAAACTAAATAAAAACTGTCTAGCCCTTCTAAAAACAATCCCAGAAGATTTTAATAGCCTTTGCAGCATGAAATGGAGTATTAACAAATGTCAGCTGATTTTGAATCTCCTCATGAAGAATGCGACTTTGTATGGAGAAGTTAATTATATTTCTGTGCAAAATGTTGGTGCCAACACTATCATTCTAGATTCTATAAATCAAAAGCTATCATCTTCAAGCACACTAGAAAATTAATTCATAATCATTAATTCATAAATTCATAACTGCATGCAGAAGCTTAGATATTTTATATACTGTGTATATCTAAATCCCAAATGTCTTTTCTGAACACTCTTGCATTCTCTTGTGCTTCTGTAATTTCTTTTTGCTTCACTGGGGACTAAGAATGTGCAAAGGATGCAAGAGAAGAGCTTTGGGGTTTTAAGCATACCAAAGTACATATATACATGACTTTCATCAAATCTGACTAAAAGTGTTATAATTGAAACTAATGAAATTTTGTATGCATCCCTGAACAAATTTTAAAGGTACAAACCCAGAGGGACATAGTTCCTAATAGAAGTGCTGACAGAGCCTTATGAACAAGCATAATTATTTCAAATGTATTAAGCAAATACCTTTAATCAACAGCTGAATGGTAGCATGCTGTGCTAATTATTTCTGGTTGATGATGAGAAGACTGATTGCAATTTCCTCATTAACTTACTTTTTTTCTCCTTCTGTAAATTTCTCCAAGTTTATATATTTTCTTACTTTGACAATTGCTATCTTCTTCCTGTAGCAGTATTTTTGAGTCATGAAACCTGTTAAGTCCCATATGCCTAGCACCCATATCAAGGAGTCACAACATTTTTTTCCAAACAGGACATATTCCCACATTTCCAAAAAAGGGCTTAATGTCAAACCGTGATGTACTGCTCTGTCTTTGTTACAGTTGTGGTAGTGCTCCAAAAGCACATAAAGTGAACCAAACCTCTACCCACTCTTTTAAAAGAATGTTCCAAAGCAGTTCAAATGAATTAAAATAGCCTTTCACTCTAGAAGATTGTACAGTGTATTTAAACACAAAGATTTTCAGGTTTGTATTTTTCTCCCTAGGGAGTAGGTTTTGACTCTTTTAACCATTTTAATAGATTTTTTAATTTTGGAGAAAGAAAAAGAAATAAAAATCCCACTGTATTTTTTTTTTGTTCTCATTAAAATATATCACCATGTCCCTTAAAGACAGAAGGGGTGAACGAAGGGAGGAATTAATTGCCCCAAATCTTACTATCATCATTGAATATTTTCATTACAACTCTAAGCTATGAGTCATGAACTGCATAAATTACTTCTGTGAATATGTCTGAATCATAATTATTAATATATTCTTTTGCATAAAAATATTTCTTTAAAACAAATTTGAAATCTGAGCAGAAGGATTTAGGATTTCTTGCAGTAGGTTACTAATGCAATTGTGGTTACTTAAGCCCCAGTTTGTATCTAAGAAGTTGTATTTACAGCCTGAAAAAGTAGAAGTTGATCTTGTGTGAAAAAACTTAAGCAACAAAATTTCTGAATGTTAGACAAAGTTAGGGGCTAAGTCTTGGGAAAATAGTATGATCAACATCCTGTTATGCTATCTTAGAAGACCTCCCTTGTCAATAGGGTTTCTGCCTGAAGATCTCGTAGACCTTCCAGGTGCCCTGGCTTTTGTTATAACAAATGAAAAAGTGAGTAAGACTATAAAATGCCTTATAGACCTTTCAAAATGTATAATGATGAAGTAAATCTCACAAGGCAATGCATAAGCCTATCTTACACAAATCAGTGCACAACTTACAACGAGGCTGTTGAAGTGTTCTTCTTCCATACTACCAAAGACTGAACAGCCATCAAGTCTTAAAGCTTATTCACATAAACTAGCAAAGTAATATAAGCATGCGTTCATAGTGGTCTGCTGACTTTTTGCTCTTTAGCTGCTTTTTGCCCTTGCTGTTGCATAGAAGTCAAATGTGTGTTTATACAGATAGAGAAGTATTTAAGTTTTATATGCCAGTTACATGGCAGACTATTATACGTCAGTTAACAATGACAAACTCATAAGACTCTTAAATAAAATTATCTGAAATAAGAGTGAAGAAGCCTTGGACTCCTGTGATCACATACTGTTTGCTATACATGCTAGATACTTCCCATGACAGAAAGCCTTAACAGGAAGTTTCAATCCTTCTACATCACACAATGCTTTTACTTACAATACTCCATTTGCAGTGCCAGAAAGTTAGTGTCACTGCTGTGTGAAGGAAAGTCCTGTCTTCATCTTCCCTAAAATTACTTTGGTATTACTTAAGTATGTATTTAGCTGTTTGTATTACTGCAGTACTTGGGTATCACATCCATGGCAAAGGCTGCGGTAGTCTAACTATGAGCTGGATTACCTTCAGTGGGAGAGTAGTGTAGCACTGGCCCAAGATAGGGGAACTGTGGAATATACATCTCCAAAAGGTTTTGTCAGTCAGCTAGAGAAAGTCATGGCTAATTTGAAGTTGTATTAGTGACAGTCTCACTCTGAGAGGGAGGCTGGACTACGGAAACTTCAAAGCTACCTTCCTAACAACATTCCTGTAATTTGATGGTTCTGTGATGAGGTCTCATGCAGTGGACGTCACACAAAGAGAAGATGAAAAAAAAACCCACTATCCCAGACAATGGCCAGATAAAACTGAGGAAAGATGAGGTGTCTATCATGCTGCTTTTTGTTATTTGACATCACATAAATCTTTCAGTTCTAGTATCTTCACACCGTAGTTTTCATGCTTAAACTTCTTTTGTTTATCCTGCTTATGGTTGTATTGTTATTGTTATTCATTTCTTACACTGCTGGAGTATGTAGCATTCTCAGTCAGGACCACAGTTGTGTCATACCAAGTGCAGTTTTAAAATACATAACAGCAGACTATCTTCTGTCCTAAGAACCTAAGCCAAATCCCATCAAACTTACCTGGGTTCTTCTTACTTGATTTTAGATTTGGCCTTAACATAGTAATTTTTAGGAACAGAACTCCTGTATTAGAAAGTTTGTTTGTTTGTTCATTTTTAAAGATGAATAAGGAAATAAGCAGTGATAATCCCCAGATCAGCCAGGAGTTGAGAAATTTGGCATGTGGGAAATGCATTTTGAAAATGAGTTGTAGGCTGTTTTTAGCTAATCCTCTTTTATATTTTGTCATGGAGCAGGGTTATTTTTGCAATGTTTGTTTCTTGCATTGGAATAATTTATGTCAAAAATCAATATTTTTCAAAGCCAAAATTGTTCTTTTTCTGGTTGTGTCTGTACAGGGACATGGAGGAAAGGCACAAACCCAAATAAAGTCTTTTGGAAAAAAAATATCAGCTAAAAGGCTGAAAAATTTACTGTAACAAACAGGTTGGAACTTTTATTTCTATGATTTTAGAATTTTAAATAAAAAGGAATTTTAAATAAAAGACAACCTCAACATAGGAAACTGGAAGAGGAATGTTTAAAAATAACCAAGGTGGGCGATAACTAGATGCCACATAAAAAATTTGAATATCTGGCCAAAAAAGAGGAGGATACAATAATATGCATGTACTCTTGTTTGCTGGGCCAAGACAATACCAACCAGAAAGGAGAAAAGGGCATCTCACTTCATGAATGAAGCTCCATAATTTGGTACAGTCCCCTTTGCTGTCTCCTCATGAGAAACACATATATCCTGCCTTTAGTTGTTCAGCCACCTTAAAATCTTAGAAAATATAATACTTTAGGAGTCACAGCTTCACGTCTACATAATTGTCAAGTACCTTCACCTGCTTTTGCATTAAGTTGCTCTCCTTAACTGAGTACTTTAAAAAGTTTTTGAAGAGATAAACCTTTTCTACAATATCCAAAAAGATACTTCTTGAGGGTGACTATGTATGTTACTGAATGATGTACAGAAATGGAAAACAGGAAATTAGTAATTTGTGAGAGTACAGAAAAAGGGTTTAAAACAAAGAATATGGAAACTGGTTTTTTAAAAATGCTGAAATAGTGCATATTTCTGGTTTTCTGAGACAAATATTTTCCATTTTGTAATGAAAATCATGTTTCATTCAACCATTCTTCTGAGATTAAAATCTGTAAAGCTACTTCTTTTGCAGTATTGGAACAACCATTAATGGAAAAATCTTTCCTTAAAAATATTGCAATTCCCACTCCTCACCCCACCTTCTCAGGCTAATTTTTACCCCTTAAAGACTATTTAAAAAATCTTTAACTGTCCTTACACTTAGCTTGATAAGTAAACTATTCACTTACATTTATGACATAAAAGGAACAGTGCCTTGTCTTTTGGAGAGCCTTCAGAGCTTTGTAGAGTGCTTGAAGTTCTCATTACACTGGGAGTGAATTTTTCTTACAATGGATCTTAATGAAACCTAAGTGATAAATGTCTACAAAAGTAAATTTTGCTGTTAACCATATGCCTAGAAACATAATTCTAGAAAATCTTCTACTGTTTAGGCTGCAGTACTTCAACAGTTAAAATGTAGCTGCTGTAAAACAGGAAAGCTGATATACCAGGATTAATGTATGTTATATAGTGGACTGGTTGGAAAAACAACAATGCTAATATTATGTTAGCTCTGTATATATTTTGCTATGAATATAACAAATATCATAATAACATGGAAATATGAAGGTCTATTAGTAAAATATAGTGCATTATGGTAGGCATGGCAGAAAACATGACTCTGAAGGTACTTTAGTTACCTGAAGGCGAGCATGGAAACACAACAGGTACCACATTATTATTCTTTTGGTTCAAAGGAGACAATCTATGAAAACACAGGAGGGTCACACTATTACAAATAAGCTGATGTTTAACCTATTTGTGATGCTATCATCAGAGATGGTTATTAATTAGTTATCACTTATCTTCATATAAAGATATCTGGACGATAGGCCTACCCTTCTCCAGTTTTAGTTTCAGACTATAGGTCTGACCTTGACACAGAACTCTAATTCCAACAGAATAATTCTAGCATAGTTTTGTACGGACAGTGCTTCCATACTTCTTTTGTTTCAGTCTATTTTTGTTTTTTATGTTGGAAGACTCCCACTGTCACCAGTTACCCATGGTCAGCCATGAGGTCAAGACCTAATTGAATAGATGAGAAAAAACTATCAACTATCTTCTGACCTGTTTGTTTAACCCCATTTAAGCCAGACTTAATCTTACATTCTCTAGTGACCATAAATTGGACTTTCACAGATCTTATGCTTTGAAAAGGCAAAATGGCATTTGAAGTGTGATGTTTCTTTACAGATCTATCCTCAACTGTGTTTTGCCAAGTATTAATTCATGCTCCAATCTGTGATTGGAAGAGACCGCTCACCAGCACAAGTGACACGGGAGCAACAAAGGGTCTAAAGCAAAAAATGAAACCATGTGCTAACGGTTATAGAAAAAAACAGTCCTACACAACCATTTTTCTGTCTTGCCTAGGTTATCATACAGCCATAAAGAGACAGATATTCTAGATACCAATGTTCAGAGAAATACCCCTAGAGCCAGACAATATTCACTGACATTTTCAGGATCAGTTGTTTTGGATATCACACTCTGCTTTATTTCTGTTGGCTTGCCTACTTTACTGACTATGATCTACAGGAAGTGGGCACTGACTTCTCCAAATCCAGATTTTCTTACAATTAGGATATGGATTTTTTTATGACTGATAAAATCTTATTCAAATTGTCATGGACCATGTATATTATCAAGACAACAATTCTTTTTCTCCCAACTAGACTCTTCCTATTCTGAGAGATTAGAAGCACAGGAAATTCCAAATTGTTCTTCTTTGTACCCTTTATTTCCTGAAAACAAAAAAGAAACAAGAAAAACCAGAAAACCAGTTTGATTAGGTTTGCATTTGTCAATCATTTTTTTTATACTCAAAATGTTTACAAGGACAAAAAGGAAACACAATTTATTTGAGAAGCCAGCAATCTGTCACTAGAATTTTTAATATTCTAACAGTCAAATCAAAATGCAACAAAAATTTAGTATTTTTCAGGTTACAGTAATACCAACAATTACAGTCTTGCAATTGCTATACATGAACTTATGAGTATCTACCCCTTTTCACTGATGTAACACTCAACAATTCAATGTGTCTTTGGGTCCTAGGATCAATAGAACCTTGTTGTAGAAAGAAGGAAGATTTTAGGGTTGCAATATGTCTTTGTCATATTGAGGTCTTCACCAGGGATGGTATGATGCACATGATGGGGCTCTCTTCCTTCTCAGTCTTGGATTCATGAGGACAGTCTGTTTCCTTGTTTTGTCTTGACTGGTTCTCACTTCCACATTATATCTGTTTTACTGGTTTTTTTTATATTCTTAAAAATAGTTTCATCTAATTCACAAAGATGCACTCCTGAAGTAACCAGTGTGATTAGTGTTTTCTGTGTAAGCCTAATTTCTTCTACATTACAATTTCTTTCTAGGATCATAGATCACTCCAAACAGAATAACTACTTGTTATTACTGTCTATTACAAAACTGCATTAAGTTAAATTAAAGTGAAAACAAATGTAGGCACTAGTATCTGAGCACTAGGCAGTTGCTATTAAAGCTAAAATCAGGTCAGGCCAATATAAGTCTAGGCAAGTCCTGAGACTTTATTATGTCAACACAACCTTTGTGGGGTTTTACTAATAAGGACAAAATCTTCTTTTCTGCATTAAATTTCAATATGGCTAAGAGTGTCCTTGAACATGTTCTGCTAAGGCATTCTTGCTTGAGAATCACATTGGTGCATAATTTTCCTTCCTACACTGCATATCATGAGTAGCATTCATCATGTTGATGCTCAGAGTTGAGTCTGCTGCAGATGCCCAGAGAGATTTTTCTTACACTTATCCCTGTAAAGTTCTGTCCAGTCATTTGGTAACCCTGTTATAATCTCAGTTGGTAGGCTGCTGATTCATTGATGGGTCAGGAAATTTGGTGATGGATCAGGTAATACCGTAGTGGTATTTCTTACTGGATTAACAAGACTAGATGTTGCAAAGTTGCAACCTGATTTCTGGTAGTCTCTGCTTGTACAGAGGCTCCAATGGTTTTAAGTCAGCACTGAGCAGAAAAGCCTTTCATTCTGCAAGCAAAGTTAACATATATTGTTTTCTCAAGAAACTTGCCAGTAAGAGCAGTGTGGTGTTATGCCATATATTACTATGATGAAATTTTCAGCAGACACATTTTTCTTGGAATCGGGAGGAGGTTTGCTTCTCTCATTCAAGTCTTCTGGGAAGACAAAAATGTCAGTTAAGTTAATTCCTGGAAGAATAACATGTTCTTCCTTCTGCAGTCAAAAGACTAATAGATAGAGTGATGTCTACAACATGTAATCCTGTCAGATCCAGGTCAGACAGAGTTGAACTGCTTGTGGTAAGTGCACAGGACTAAACCTTCAGGTCATCCAATCAGGTATAGCTTTAAGTAACTGTTTCTAGAGATGTATTTTGTAGACAGCAGCTTTTGAACTTCTGGCTTTAGTTTATACATTTCCTTTTCTGTGAATTGTCCAGAACACTAGCATGTTCTTCTGATTTTCACTCTGACACAACACTAACACTTGGTTTTTCTTGATTAAATAAAAAACATCCATAATGCCCTGGAAATTGTGGATTGATCACCTTTCAGTCAGACACATGGATACAGTGAAAAGTTAAGCTAATTTTTTTTTTTTTTTTTCTCCAGGAGCAGCAATGATCTAGAAACCTGTATTGTAATTATTTGACTGCAGTGCATTGATTTATGAAACAGAATCCTGGAAGCTCCGGAAAACAAAGGAAAATGTAAACTATTGGTATTTATACTGAGCAATTACCTCTTGATTAGAGTGAATTTCCAGAAACCCAAATGTAACAGAAGAATTTCCAGCAAGCCACCTCTGTGACAATTGCTTTTCTCAGCATAGACTTAAAGGGGAACCATAGCAGTGATAGAAAAGAAAACCTTGAGTCTATGACAGGAAACAGGTAGGGGGTATCAGAATGAGTTAAGAATATTTCCTTTATCTGCAACATAAAAATAAAATACATTTTCTTTTCAGATTTTTCCAGGCATCTAAAAATTAGAGGTTTCTTTTGCCTTTTTCAGAATTTGTGGTCTCCAGTTTTAATATAATATAGAGTTTTTAGCTGAGTTTTAAAGTAGACCAAATATCTTGCCCAGTTCAAGCTACATACTTAATAAGTCTATATCTGACCTATAAACAAAATACTATCTGCTTAATTTCTTATAACATCTTCAGTAGCTCTTCATTGTTGTACTCACTCATGCCTAAATAAAAATTTCAGACTTCTGCCAGGAAGACGTCCCTTCAGCTTGATATTAATCTATATCCTGCACTATGTTGCAGCTGTGTATTTTGCTCTGGTCTTTTCACTGAAGGACTGCATTGGATACTTGGTGAGACCAGTCTTAGAATTTTAGCCAGCTATTTACTGAATGATGTAAGTCACCTTTGGTAAGTGTGTGTGCAGGTGTGTAAGTGTATGTATTTGTGTATTTTCAGCTGATGTTTCACTGCTGATTGGTGGTGCAACCCCACATCCTCCTTTAGGCCACTCAGTACTTGGCAAGATTTCTTCCCCACCTGGGCCACATAATATTACAATGGACGGTTACATAATGGTCTAATATGAAAGAAAGAAACTGTGGAGAGTAATGGACCATAACACAACAGCAACCCCTTAGCATGCCTGGCTCCCATGACTCCTAGTGTTTGAAAACAGTAACTATAATCTATCTCTCCTGGCAATATATGAAGGAGGGATACCAAGACCGCAAGATCTAGCAAGTTCTGGGCTTGCATAACCTGTGGAAAGTACCAGAATATCCAGTTGTCCAATCTGTCAGATCCTATAAGTAGTGATTCTAGTAAAAGCCCTTTGAGCTCTTCTGGATCACAGAGGGCTGTGGCCAGTACATCCCCTGAGTTGGAACACTGCTCAGGCTGACAACTCGAGGATTAGAAGACCAGGACAAATCAACTCCTCTTGAGTCTCATTTACCACTGTTTGAGAAATGATCATGCATTGTACTTACTCCAAACTTGGGAAAAGGGAAATTTTTGACTGTAGGATAGCCTCTCATCCACATCCCCACCTATGTGTTTCTCACATACACGTTAGCTTTCAAGGATGTGGATGTACTTTTGTTTGTCTGTGTATGTTAAAAAAGGAGTTAAAAGGGGTATCCGTGAGCTCATTAAAGTTGCCTGCTACTAAGGAATCTTTGATTCTAGCAGTCAGACACTCGGGGCAGGTGTGTGTACGCACACTTACATGCTTTTGTTTGTAGGTATATGTATTAATTTGAGATATGTGTTTTTGCTCATATCTACATGTACTGATTTGGTATACCTTATAGTAAGTTAATGTGAATCTTGTCATCTTCAAATAGGTAATTAAGTTGCTGTTCAATTATTTTGTTAAATTACGTTGTAAATTATTAAATCAGTTAATGATTAAGTGCTACTGAAATTCAACCTCTTGATCTACCTCAAATCATTAATAAATTATGAATCACCCATAAATCATAACTGTGTCAAATATTTCCATCCATGACAATATGTAACAGTGTGTATAAACACTCCTTGTATCTACATAGTGAAGTATCTACACAGGATGTTCTTATATCGATATTTATATTTGTCTATGTTATAGATAAACATTGGGCAATATGTCTGAACACTGTGTAAATATTCCAGATGGAGAATATCTCACAAAGACACTGCTGAGAGAAGGATTGAATGTTTGCTTTCTTTCTCTTCTACAGTGCTTTTGATAATTCCACTTTTAAAAAACACTAAGTAGAACACCAAATGCAGGAACCTCAAATGGTAATGCGCATAGAGAGATAAAAGTACACGATCAGATAACTGAAAAAGAAAAATTGAAAATAAAATTAAATTAAAATCATTTTCTGATTTGATACACTTACTGATGGCATTATGTACAGGGTAGAATTATATTGTTAATCAAAATACAATCAAATCATGATGAAAATAAATGTTTTGATGTTTCAAAGTTGGGGGGGTGTTTATTGCTGGTTTTTTGTTTGTTTGGGTTGGATTTTTTTGTGTAGGTACTAGCTGTTTTGTTGTTTTACCAAATAAACACAACCAAAACAAACCCCAACCCACCCCAAAACCCAGTTACTTACTGTCATTTACAGAAGATTACATTACTGTTTATGAACAGCTACCATCTGGTTTTTACCTGCATTTTATGGACTATGTTTAAAAAATACAGTAAAAGAATAAAATTTGAAAGGGGTCCCACAGCTGTCCACATTTGAGAATCCCATACTTTAAATCTTTTTGAAAATACATAGTAGTAGCTTTTTTGAAAGAGAAGTCTATCCTAAATATTACAAGTATAAGTAAAACTTGTGTACAAATGATAGTTCTCTATGTGGCTGCCCACCAGTTTTACATACAGCAGACAAAATAGGTACTATTGTGCATAAATACTATTTCTGAAGTATTACAAGGGACAATGCAAATGTAATAAAAGTGAATGGAAGTACCACTGAGAATGATAAAGATTAGTTTTTTAAAAGTAGCTATTAAGTTAACAGAAAGACAAGGGCAGCAGATGAATCTTAGGAAATAAAGAAAGAAAGAAAGAGATCCCTTGTGTTTTCTTATAAAATATATAGATATTCAGATATGATACTGAGAACATCATAAAACCCCGGAAAGAAAGGTGGATGCCATAGCAATTTAGTCAGTCTAGTTTTTAATGACTTATCTTCTGCCAGACTTGGTAGTGAAATTAATTTTTTCAAGCTGGGCTTTTGATTAAGATTTATTCTTACCCAACATGAAGAATAGGAAATTCACCTTAGAGATCATATTTTCTGAGGAAGAAATCTGTGAATTTTAGACAGGGAGAAGTTTAAAGTGCTGATTGTCCTACTGAGCACCAAATTCTACACAATGAACCTGAAGAAGGTTTTGTTTTAGTTAAGATGAATGATGAACGATTTTTTCTTTACCAAAGTCTAGCTATTTGTTCTAGTCTGGCACAAAGACATTCCCAATTTAACAGTTTCCCTCTACAGTACTATACAGGCCCTGTGCAGTTGCTACACATCCTGCTGACAACATGATTCATATATATGTAACACTGGCAATTAAAAGCTTGGTTTCCGCTGGCACCCCAGGGAATAGTACAAGAATTCGTGGTGTTATTTCCAGAGTCAAAGAAATTCTCCTGTTAAAGGTGATTTAAATTGTTTTCATTATCTGTCAAACATAGGCAAACCCCCAGCCAATTCAAAAGCCAATTCAATTAGTCTCCTTCCACTTATGGTCTTCCAAAAATCATATTGTAGTTAAAAGCCCTATTCATCAGGCAGATCAGCTGCAGTTGAGCTACTAAATATCTATGGGCCATAAAGCCATCTTTCTGAGTGGAGCTACTGCGTAATAAGTGTGTGAGTTATTTTAAACAAAAAAGTTACAGAATGGCTGTTTCAAATGTTAGATGAGCAGGTACTGCTAGGTTTCATGAATCTCAAAGCAATAATTTTTCTCAGGGCAAAAAAACCCTTTTTTTTTGTAAGGTCAACCATAACAAGGTAAAAGACTATTTTTTCCTCTTTCTTTTTTTCAGGTTTGGTGGGGGGTTTGTTTGTGTGGTTTGTTTATTGGGGGCTTTTTGAGAACTAAAAAACCTCACCTACTTTTGAGCAACAGAGTGATATGTACAGATGAAAAAAAAGCATATAGAAATAGCTTGTAAGTAATATGAGAACATGACAAATAAAAGCATGTGCTCAGAACATCTGTGCCCAGCCAACTGTCTCATATACGGTTAGATATTTGAACATATTTGACAAGGATGTATTATGAATGGGAAAGTAATTAGTAAAAGGGTTATTTTTCCTTCAAAACTTCATCTTTGCAGTACTGTTGAAGCTGACTTCAAATAGGGAAACAACCTAAAAGGTGTAAATATAATAAAGCATGATGAGCCATGTAATGTGCCACTCATTTTTATTGCCCAAGGGAGATCATGCACAAAATACTTATGGCCCTGCCCGATCTGTTACTCATAATTTATATGATTTGCTCTAATTTATCCTACTATGCATACATCTTGCAGTCTTCTATTGCACCTTTCTTCCTGTTTCTTGCCCTTCACCTCCTGACTTTCAGAGGCTGCTGGTAATTAAGTGCCAACTATTGTTTGATAAAATGGTATGGCTTGCTATTGTTAACAATCATTAGTCTCTTTATTTTGGGCATTAAAACCTGTGACCAGGCCAGAAAGTCAGGAATTATACCCCCTAAAAATTAATGTGAATAGCTAGAGAAAAAAACATTTTCAATTCACCATTGAGACTCATTCAAAGACAACTGCTACAACTTGCTTGTGCAAATTCATGGAGTTTTTGGAAAAGATAATATAAAATTAAAAAAATGCACTGCATTGCTAGCAGTCAAAGATGAGCATTCAAAAAAAGTTTTACTTAAACATTTTCAAATTTGAGAATCATTTTTCTTAAGCATAAGACCAAACTTCAAGAACATTTAAATTAGTCAGACTAGAAAAGTTTATACTTGTTAAGACATCACACTTTGAGAGTTTTTAGGTACAACCGATGAAATGCAACTCAGTTTAAAAGCAAAATGGAACTACATTGATGAGAAAAATCTTCATGTATCGATTTACATAAATTACATATTTGCCTGAATTATTAGAAGACCTTCATAGTCAAGGATAGATTATGTGGTGCTGTAAACACTGAATTCCAGGTGAGAAATGCTTTTTAAAAAAGTTGTTGCCCAATAGGATAGCAGAACTTAATCAGGCAACAAGACAACTAGGTGTCAAGGGCTGTACAGAATCATGTCATGTAGTGATTACTACAACTCCTGTAAGCTTATTTTGTTAGGTCTTGAATCAGCAGAAATTGAAAAGGCGAATGACTTTTAATACTTGAGTAATTTTATGGAATTCAGTGACATAATTTATATTAGTAAAATTAAGATTGATTGTAAGTATTCATAAGATGAAGTTTATGTTTACAGAAGATGTAGCAGACTAGATTAAAAAAAAACCTGAGCGGGAGAAATTGCAACAAACTGAATATAAATTATAAATCATTTCAGTCCAAAACAATGGCTAGTATGGATTAGAGAATGGTGGACAATAATTTGAAATTAAATGCTCTGCTTTAATGCAGAAAGTGATGCATTCACAAATAGATTACACCTAACTTTGGATATAGGGGAGGAAAAGTTTGAAAAATATACTTATTTTTTCAGGCTTACCGAGGATGAGAGGCAAAGTGGAAACCAGTTAAAGCTGCTAAATGTTTTTTGACTTATACCTCGCTATTTTCAAATCTAGGATAATGAATAGATTTGATTAAGCTATATATTAACAACATCCATGATCAAGCAAGATATTTATCATGTCAATGACTGATGTGATTTGCTTGTCACAAGATTCAAACTGAAAAAATGTACTTTCATTATGAAAGTTTTTTATAGCTTTTCATTCACATTATATATGCTAAAAAAAAAGAACATGATTCCGTATAAAGGAGGTGCCTTTTATAGAGACAAAAATATCGTTAAAATAGTTTTACTTTTATAATCTTGCAATGGCAAGTTGTTACCTGAGAAATGACAATAGCATTTACCTCTTACCAGGAATCAGAATGAAAATACTCTCATTTGACATCATTTTCTGATCTGGTAAACCAAGTTGTGATTCTGATTGAGAAGAATGAGCCATTTTTGTGAAATATCTCTTGATCTCAGTTAATCATTCATATTGGCTGACTGCACAGTGTTTCATAATTTACAGACTGTGTAGAGAAAAAGGTGATTGTTTCATTTCTCTAGGTGCATAATGGATGAGAACTGAAATGATTCAGGTGAATGGACACTAGAGGGATGCTATTCTGCTGTAATATATTGCTGCTACCCTGCAAGTAATAGAACAGGAACAATGTGCCATTGTCCAAAGTTGGAACTTAAGCTTGAGTAAAATTCATCAAGTATATCAAGCGCTTCCTATAAAAGCAGACATGAGGTAGTTATCTTCTATCAACTGACATAAATCGGAAGTGCAGCTTCATGCCTTTCAAATAACATTTTTAACCAGACTGTCCCACCACACCTTGATTCTTAAAAGGCATTAGCTACTTAATCTGTTACTAAAAATACAGAAAAAATCAACAACAAAAACCTCAAAGCTTTCTGCACTATCTAACTTGCAATCTCCTTGGCTGCTAAAGTAAAAACATTTCCAGAATATAGCTGGACTGTCTCTATGTTGCTGTGATTTTTGTTACTTTCTAAGGTGAGATTGGCACAAATTATGAAAAATAAATTGTTTTTTTATTTCCTTCACTGTTTTGAATATTAATTTCCATTTTTTATTGTTGCAGAGATCAGTATTTCTATCCTTCAATGGAATCATTCAATTTCAAAATAAGGTAAGTCAGTGAAAGATAAGAACTGGAGACAGACCCTCACTCACACTGAATATTGCATTCTTTGAACAGCATTTTCCTGCCCTGATGGTACCTCTTTTTTGATTTATGCTCTTCCAACCATGCATATTTGTGTCCAAAGGAACTCCTCCTCAAAAGCTAGCTTCTCACAACCTGAGCTTCCACCTCCATTTAGTATTTGCTCTGTTGGCAATAGTAAGTCTAGCTGTGAGGTTGCTATTAAGTTAAAACTACTGACTGACATTTCCTGACTTGCCTGTATTGTACCGGACTTCTGAACTGGATCTTCCAGGTGCTCCGGTACTACAGGTAACAGGCTGTCCTTGAGCTATTTGATAGCAATATGAACACAGATCCCAGACAGGAGACTGCAGAAATAGACTGAGTCCTAAGGTTTTATAATGAGTTCATACTACTTCCTCCCTTCATAAATGAACTAAGCAGTTCACATAGAAAGTCATCACTCTATCAACTCAGGACAAATCATAATGGAATGCAGTCATGGGAGGTAACAAATCCAAATGGCAGAGGAGGAGTCAGAAAACTGAGAATGGTTCAACTGCATCAGAATTGACTAAAAGGGCTTGGGGAAATAGTATGAGAAAAATGAATAAAGAAAAGCAACATTGTGATGAGCTATATCTATACTTGTGTGCATAGTTGAGAGATTGCATTGAATACACTAGAAAAGTAATTTTAATAATTTTTGTGATTTTTTATATTTTTATAATTTTATTTCTAAACAGGGAACATGATGGTGTGTTTACACCATCTTTGCTAAGCACTAGCTACAGGGCTAAATTTGCACTTGAACTCAGTAGTGAAGAAAGGACACTAACTAGAGAAAACCTAAAGCATGACAAAAATCCTCAAACAGTTACAGAATGTACTGTACAGGGAAAGAGAGATGTTGAAAATCATGCATTTTGGAGGTAAGCCAACAAATAAGTGATGTAGTGTGATAACAACAAACACCTTCAGGATGAGTAAGAGGGGACAAGAATTGGGTAAAGTAGCATAGAGGGAAAAGAAAATAAGGGCAGAAGTGATAAGGTGATTTAAAGAAAGTAGGGGATGACCTGACTCAGAAAATAAANGGGGGGAAAGGTAACATATAGAAGCTACAATTTAATTCTAACAAAATTGCTGAATCACTATCACTAGCTGAATTCATTGGTAATGTAGCATTCCATGTGAGGAAAGAATATGTACAAACAAAGGTTTGAACAAACTGACCAAACCATAGCATTGGAAGGACTAGAATCTACAAACTATTGGATGCAAATATCATGTTTGTTATCATCCACTAGATATTCCTCTCTGTGTCTAGGATGAAAAACAAGATAAAAGGGCTGTGGCTTAATTAGGGCATGAATTTATTAGCTCAGCTCTTGTGGGAACTCTGGCAGTAAATTGTACAGTGCCTATCAAGACACTTTGCTTAATTGTTTTCACATGCTAGAGGTGTATCATCAGCCATCCTTTCTCCCTTATTTCTGATTCCTATTCATATTTCTTTTACTCATACCGAACTGCAGAAGTGTTAAAAGGCATAGGAAGGAGAATCCACTCTTGTTACTCCAGACAGCATAATTAAACTTGTTTCTCAGCTCTGGAGTATCCCTTCATCTCTGTCCATTTCCAACTCTGATTAATCACACATTACAGCATCTTTAGAACTGACAAATGCATTGGACTCTTGCTTCAAATAAGCCTTCAGATAAGATCTAGTGCCTGGTACCTCCTCCCATTTCAAATTAACTTTTCAGATACCTTAACAATTTCCTTCCAAATTCTATCATCGTCGTCCCTGAATAAGCAATGTATTGAACATGATATTTTTGGTGGATGTCCATTAATCCTCCTGCTCCTAATAACTGACACATTATCTGGCCTTGTCAACTCTGGAGATAACTCACCATATCCTTTCTGAAAAATGTAGCCTCTGGAAACAACTGGCACTAAGAAAAATGTCCCTGACCTGTCCTTTTTTTTTTTTTTTTTAGTTTATATTAATCCTTTTAAAAATGTCAGTAGCCTGTTATGAAATCACCGTCTGCCTTAGTAAATGGAGCTGGGTTGATGACAGCTTTCTTTTGCAGTATCTGAGGACAGTCGGAGACACAAGGGAAATGGCCACCTTCCCCATGTAGGGTAGAGCATAGCCCCTCCGCATCCAGCCACTGCACAGCATGACTTGGTTTCTTCCTTTCTTTGTAATGGCCCACCATCCTTTCAGCTCAGCACTTGCAAGCTGAAAGTGAAAGTACAGGGCTGTTGTCCTTGGACCACATGAACACTGCTTTTTGCATGCCGGATCAGACATCATATTTTGCTCGCAAGTCTGTGAAAAAAATAGTAAAGGAGAAGTATTTAACTTCCGTATATGAAAGAATCAACCTTTGTGTCAGAAGTTACTATATATTAGGTTACCATTCACAAAGCTATATAAGTAGAGATACCAATTTGGATTTTTTGCTGTGCTACTGGTATAATCAAATCTTGAATTAACAAAACCTCCTGTTTCTGTTGGCAAACTATAACAACAGACAGTGCTTGACATGAAGTGAAATCTCATTTTTTAAGAGATGTCTCCCCCTTAAATTAATGAAAAAACCCAACATTTTCAGGTCCTTCATTATCCCTCAAGTCTTCAAACAGCAGCTGATCTGAAATAATTAACCATGTTCACAGAACACATCTTTAGAGTCTCAAATCAATCATAAACAGGAAAACTGTGACTTTTGTTTACTTTAAGGCTTAAAAGGAACAGCATTTGGACAGACTTTTAAAAGGAGATTTAGAGTGTCTCTTTCTTTTGAGCTTTCTATATGCGTGTGCTATAGACAGAATTGTTTATATGCACAGCATATTAGAGAAAGAAAGCCTACATGACCAATGTTTTGGTTTTAGGTGATTTAACTGGTTTTTACTATTAGATTTGGACTGTGGCAAGGCTACAAATTGTGGGGTTTTTAATAAATGGCACTTAAATTTGACTTCATACATTTATCCTTAATGTCTAATGAGTTACCAGTTTATTACTTTTCAAGTAAGAATTAATTTTCTCTTAACATAAGACCTTTCCTTTCCTTTTTTGTAGACATACGTTGTTATCAGCTTGGTGTTCATATTAAAAATGTGCTGTCTGCCCTTCACCTCTCTAGGAAATATCAAAGGAAATATCAAAGAAAAGGCAGATGTTGACAACAACATTACTTTACTTATTTAGAAATTAGCAACTTTAATGAAAATAACTCAAGCCAATGTCCTACAGTCATTGCTTCAATTTAAGTGGGCCATCTCTGTTGAGATGTAGAGATCTCTCCTCTGGATCCATCTTCTGCTGGTACAGGGAAACCAACACTCTACAGAATTTACATTTTTAATAATGACTATATTTTTCACTATTTATTAGTGTTTCCCTTGTTATTTTTTTATCTGATTTTGTTGACTAGATATCTTCTCTCAGGATCCCAACTCAATATTGCAGAACAGACTCCCATAACTGTCAATTGTTTTCATGTTTTTCAGGTGTCAATAGTTAAATTAACTTCCAATGCCTCAGTGTTCCCATACATAAGAAATTGTGTAATTCTACCTGGCAGAGGGTAATGCTTCTTCCATTATGTTTAAAGCTACTGTCACCGGCACCAGTCTCTATTACCTGTAAAAGCTTTGTCTTTCTCTTGGATAATTTTTGTTTTCTTTTGTTTTCTTTTCCCCATCTCTCCGGTCTGTGTGGCAGTATTTTCTTGCTCAGATCCCTTTGACTGAATAACTCACCTCATACATGAAGGGAAAGGTTACTTGTTCTTCGATGCTGGGTTTTTTGCTGACAGTGACCCATGCCAAAACATTCTCTAAGGGGTTTGTTTGTTTGTTTTGCTTTTCTGTCTTTTAGATTTTCTTTATTTTTGTTTTTATTCTGCTTTTCTTTGGCACATGCTGAGTTACTGGTTGTGTTTTTTTCCCACTGTTATTTCTTCTCCGTGTAAAGTGTCCATAGCCTCACTCAGATGGATTATTCTTTTTAATAACTTTTCAATACAATTTAAGTGAGTTAAAAAATAGTTCTTCAGGTTGTCTCAATCTCTAGCTGTCATAGATATATTCTACAGACAGTAAAGTAGCTCAGATCTCCCGTGACCTCCAAAGAGACTTCCGTAAATCTGACCTGTGTACTTGCTTTGAGTGCTTGAAAAGTATTTACCTTAAGGCAGAAATATGGCCCTGTGCCTAGTGTGTGACCTTTCATCTATAGCTGGTGAAAGAGTGGAAAAAGTATTCTTTAAAGAAAAGTCTATTTTGCTAAGGTTTTTTCCTGCATGTTCTCGGGCAACTGCATGGAGAAGCCCTTGCATTCAGGATAGATTGGGGCCAAAGAATCAATGTAGAGATCTCCCGTGAGACCTGCAAAGAATTTTGAAGAGTTATAAGGAAGGACTGTTATAAGGGCTTATGCCTCACGGCAAACAATTCAACTAGTATCCAAAGTACATCAACTTTAAGTAGCTTTTAGAAAGTCAGTGAAGTTTAAGATATAGGAAACCTTCTTTGAATCTCTGCTCTTAGGCTGGTATGAGCCAATCCTTTGTCATGTTGTAGCCACGAAGTTTAAGGTGTTATTACAGAGACACAGAAGAAACCGAAACCTCAATTATCCTCAGTTTGTTGTCAAAGGTATTGGAATATTTCCAGAAAATGTTTGCTTTCCAGGGTTTAGCATAAAAGATTCTTTTGGGGGAGGGGAAAAGAAAAAAAAAAGATTTATTGTTTTGGAAAAGATGTTAGCACTGGGTAGGTGGTGCTCTTTGACTCATAGCTTGTGTTTGTGTGTCCTTGTGATGTTACCTCATCATAGAAATGTTAATACTGTTGATTTTGAGTTACATGGTATGGACACAGAAGTGTTTCACAGCACTAATGAGTCCATTATAATGCTCTTTGGAACTAGATAGTAGCAAATATTGTGACACATCTCTTCCACAGCCATCCTACACTGACACATTTTGTGAGCTGCATGGCATGTGGCAGACTGTTTGCTTAGTGCAGATAGAATCCACCTACGGATCTAAATGCTTTGGAGCCTGAGGGAAGATTTGGTGCATAACTGTCCCTAGGAAGCATCCATCTATCAAGATAATGTATTATCTGTAAATGATTTTTCTACAGTGATAAAATTAATACAAGTTGTTAAAATTGGAAAACTTCAAAACTTTTCTCACTCAGCGCTGCTTTTTTTTGGTTTCTTCAAAGCTTCATAATTGTATCAATAATCAATAGCATAGGACAAGCAATGGATTGTTGCTGGTTCAGAAAACCATTCTGGGTGTGAACCATTAACTACTGCTGGTATACTGCAGTTATTGGCAGAGATGACAGTAGGTGTTGGTTCATAAAGTAGTTGCTAGAACCATTCGCCCATAGAACATCAATTTGTGGAAATTTTAAGTAAACCTGAAAATTATGCATGTTGGTAGTGCTTCCACTGCACAGCGATTTCATAGAAGTGAAAGCTGCCTCATTCAATTGTATTCTCAGTTGCATACTCAAAGTATACTGCATGCTTTCTAGTCCAAAAACTGATGTTGAAAGAAAATGTCTTGTGTCATAAACATGCCTTTTAGGGAGGAGTGTGTGTGGGGTTTCTGGCCATATCACAGATCCTGCAATTACAATCTTTTTCGCTATCTTTGTCTAAAATTAAAAAGGGAAGGCCTTCTCAGAAAATACATTTGGAAAGTTAGGGGGAGATTGATCAGGCTAAGACTGACTGGCTGAAGCTGGGCCTCTAGAGATTAGTTATCATTAGGCTAAAGAGTACACTTAAACTACCTTGAAATAAACAGGGTCACATCTAGTTTCAGGAATAAATTAATCTGTAGATTTGTTGACACAGCACAGCGTTCCTTCCTGGCACAATGTGTACAAGGGGAAATTAGACAATAAATAATATTTGACTTTGATCTGATTTGCACAAAGCATAATATTATACTTTCCCTTCCTTCATTTATCATACCTGATTTCATCCCAAACTTTCAGCATTTATTTAGTTCCCCCTACACACTGTTTAAACAGACTAAATTAGTAAAGAATGCGGGGACTAGTTGATGAGTTAAGATAAATTATATATATTCATGCCAGAAAAGAAATTAAAACCTTCCAGTTAATGTACAGCTAGAAAAACATGCGTGTCATCAAGTAATAAGTGTAAGTGGATTGAATAAATGTCAAGATGGGTTTAAAGAAATTGAAAAACTAACTATCATCAGAGGCAGTTGAGTGTGGGAGGCATAGTGCATCTAATATGGAATGGAAGATTAAAGAATAAAGTTAAGAAGAATAAACAGGGTGATTAGAGAAGAACAAACAGTGATGTGAGAAATGTATGAAATGTATGTAATAAATACGAGAAAGTACATCAGAACTCGGATTATTTCTTTCACTTATTTAAGATTCTAAAGATTGCTGAGAAAGGACAAATGTCTTAAAAATACAGAAAAAATAAGTAATTGCCCACATGGGTATACCTTACCCTGAAAAATAGTAGACTTTTTCATTCATTTGAAATTCAAAAAAGGAATGTCAATGAAGATATCCTGGAAATAGTGTTAGAACACGTACCTTTGTTGAAGTAGAAAACGTATGAAGGAAACACTGCATCACAGGTTGATTAATAAATTACAACTAATTAGAATTAGTCAAACCTACCATGGCAGGATGTTTTTTTCCACTGCTGGTGGGTATTACACAGTGGTGTAAATATAATCCCATCTCTCATGGCTCATACCTGCAGCTCATCCTGACAAAGGCAGAATTTCAATGAAAGAATTTTTGGTATTCTTCAGAAAGTTCCTTATTAGGTAAACATGGCAATTACTTTGTGTTTTGGGAATAGATTGTTACAGGAAAAAAAAAATTCTTATGAGCTTACAATAAAAAAGCAAAAATTCAAAAATTCAGACTAGTCAAACACATGCAGGACTCTCTAGTTTAAGGAGAATACTTAATCCATCTTTACTCTCCATCTCATTATACCCCAAACCCTGATTCCATTACAAAAACCACCTGCTGTATGGGAAAAGATGGGGACTGATATATTTTATCACTTATAGGAGTTACAGTTCTGGTTTTATTCTGGGTTATTCTGAAATGTTCATTATCAAATGCATCAACACCTAGAAATTCAGAGCTTCTGAATTGCTGTTGCTGGATAGGTCTCATCTAACAGGATGATCTGCAAGCACTCCACTTGTATCAGCCTGGCCTGGATAAATATTCTGAAAGATGATAAAATGAGTTGAAGCATTTTGTGAGAGCTGTGATTGTATTGTGAAGCGACCCGAGCTAAATGAAGAAATGATGGGAATGATTGCCTCTACCTGAAAGTCATACTTATAGTTAAAGTGAAAATAAGAATGTGTACTTGAAAAAATCCAAGATATCTCACTTCAGCTGTATGGGGTAGCTTGGGTCAACAGTGTTATATGGGTGCCTGCTTGCCATAGGAATACACAGCAGTTAGATGTAAAGATGGATCTGTGAGGTTAAAGGAGGGAGATATGCTTCTAGTACAGTGAAAAAAGTGGTGGCTTGCAAAATTTTGGTTTGTAACTGTTCCTATGAAGTAGGCCAAGCATTATGTCTGTACAGGCTGCTCTCCTCCATATGTACAGTTTATAGACAAAATGAATGTGTGTGATGGGCAGGTTGTACGTCTGCCCTATTAAGAAAGGCTAGAAAGTATTTTGTTCTGAACTGTAATAATATACTCCTGAGTCATCAGAAGTTGTTTTGGTGGATATGGCAGTAGGAGAGGACAGAAAAAGTCATAATCAGCCTCTCTTTTAAAAGAATTTTGTTCATTGTGGGGGGCCGTTTCATCACTACAGTATTTTTTTTTATTTTTCTTTTGTTTTTAATAGAATAATTTTCAAATTTTAATTTTAATGGAATAATATTCAGTGTTAATTTAATCTGGTCCTTGTTGGCAGTTGCAAGGGAGATGTGATATAAACGAAATGTGCATAGATTCCTGCACATCTTTATTCCCATTGTTTCCAAAAGACCCTGTCACAGTTAATGTTATTAGCTACTGTTTCAAAATGCCTGGAATTTATAGTAACTTGGCTAGTGAGAAAAGTCATGAGCATCACCTGTGACCTAGTCTCAAGTGACTTGTAATACAGAAGTCTGTGTGAACAGGAACATGTGAGGTAGGACAAGCTGTTACTGTCCTTCACCATCCGTACCTCTTGTGAACATTTTGGGCTCAACAATTCAGCTATTAGAGTTTTTTGACACATAGCTGCAGAAGACAGTTTTCACTTGCTCTGTATCATTTGCTGCCCTTTTTACAAAGTACAGGCACCATTTTCATGAATGGCCACCCTTTTTTCCTTGGCTACCAACTGTTCTCCAGTACATAATGTAATGGCACATTAATATGCATTATAGATAGCTATCACTGAATTATCTCAGTTGTCTCCACCTCGACAATCTTTGGTGTATTAATAAATTAATTATTTTCTCTCCTAGTGCATGGAATCTTACTTAATTACAGGAAAGGTGCGGAAGGATGCAGGAGTTGGGAGTGTCAAGATTTTGGATTATGTGATGAGGAAGTGCCAAAGCACAAAAATTACAAGACAAGTAAGTGCACCTGTGTATAGGTCTCGTGAGGCTGGGACACTGGGGTGAAAACAGAGAGCATGGATTCTGCTGGGTCTTTTTTGGATGGAAGACACAGTGGAAGGCATAGCTGTGACTACACTGCACTACCCTTTGGAGTGTCAGCTTTAAGGAAAGTTATTTTGCATGGTCAGGTCTATCATTGTCTGAATCTCCTTAGAGCCTGGACATCAAAATTTCCCACAAGACACACTACATGAAAGAACATGCTTAGCAAGTATGAGCAAAGTCAGCCTTTCAAGATAAAAGGTCTCAGAAAAATTCTGTAAAGCTTTTGCTTTATTGTAATAGGATATCAGCAAAAGACTGAAAGAAATTGAAGACAGCCATGAAAATAATGGACATTTATCATGCTGTGGAACATTATCCCAAAGGGAATGACAGAGTCTCAGCCACGTGGGAAATTCTAAGTCAGAGTGAACAAAACACTTGAAAATCTACTAGTTGAAGCTTAGTTGAAGCAACTGTCAGATGAATGAATTAAAAATTACTACAATAATGAGTCTTTTACCTCATTTACTTCAAATAATTTTGATAGAGAAAGCAGAATAGAGATGTGCTAGGATGGGGAAGTAGGAGGAAGTGATGAGGGAAGAGAAAAGTTTGAGTTAAAGCAATTTAAATCCAGGTATATAGAAGAAATATAGATAGCTAGAAAGCAGAAAGGTTTCTATATTCTATAAAATGAGAAAGTAAGGTAACATAAGAAAAAAGATGGAAGAAATAAGAGTAGGAAATGAAACTCTATGCATAAGTATAGGGAAATATGAGAAAACAGCAATTAAAAACATGAAAGAAGGAGTTAGCAAAAAATAATCAGCTATTGAAAACAAGCTGCTTGGAGAAATACAGAGAGAAAATTGAATTTTTTTTATTTTATTGCTACTGAATAAACCAAAGAAATTATTTTGCTCAAATAAGACACAGCATAAATTGAGAAGTGATGTGTAATATTCTCTGATCTTTCTATGCTAAGATAGTCTCAGAAGACAATTTATTACATCTTAACAATTACTAGTAAACTAAATTGGGTTTTCACTACCGCCAAATTAAAAGTTTATTTTTAGTATTTATATTTAACATTATATCTCCTAACTGGGGTTAGGAGACCTTAATAAGATTATTTGGCTAATAAATGGGGCTCTGATCATTAGCCCCGCTTTCAGCCTACCCTATTTTTCATGTGTTTATTACTACCAGAATTATTTTGCAGTCAATCAATCTTTACACAGTTGATCTTTATGTAACCATATCTTTACTTCCAGCTTTCTCGAAGTTACAGAACTGAGAGGTACCCTTAGTGATTGAGGCTATTATTGTGTTCTCCCACCCATTGTGAAGGGAAATAAGACACATGTGTTTTCCAGCATCTGTAGGACAGGACTGTTCTGAGGAAAACATACACTAAGACTCTAGTTCATTCACTATGGGCTATATGCAGGAAGAAATAACAAATGCAGTTATCATTTCTAGATACATCAGTGCTTAAGTACACTTTTGAATAACAAAGCAAATAAATAGAAATGCCTTACAGTCTTAAATTTAAAATTATCAGCAAAATATTCAGCTTATAACAGGTGTAAAATTCAAAGTGAACCCATCTGTCACCAAATATCAAGATGAACAATTCAACACATATAATAACAGGATAATGATGACATAAAATATCTAGTTGAGTGACCTATGTGTATGCTTTCTCAGATATCAGCCAGAGGTACTAGTGTGGACAGTGGGATTTCTCTGGGGTGCCTGTGAGAACTCCGGCCACACCTAGAACAAGAAAAACTATTCTAAGCCTAGCAGTTCTAATTTCCAGGGTGCAGCAGAGACCACTTGCTTCTTTGAGGGCCAGATTAGTTTTTTTACCACCAGGAGGATGGATTAAGAACAAGTCTTGCTCACAGTTTGGCTGCGTAAGCTATTGGCCAAACACATTGTGAACTGTTGCTCAGGTCACTACTATTCTGTTACTTTGCACACTGCAGATAGTTCACCTTTTTATTCATGTTGCTCCACCAATAAATAGCGTGAGGTCTAATCTCCATTATGGTAGCCTGGAAAGAGGCCTACATTAAGTTATTAAGATCCTGAATGATCTTCATGCACAGTTGAAATATCCATCAGAAACTACAGCAAACATTCAGGGTCTGGAACCTGTGGGTAAAAACCTGCTTCTCTGTTTTCTCCTGTCTGTTCCACAATGGGCGAGTGCTGACTTGTTCCTACAACTCTGCACGAAGCAGCAGCCTGAGCAACAGAATTTTTCCAGAGTAAGAGTTGTCTGGGTAATGATGGGATTTTACAAACTCTATCCTCAATTGTCCTCATTCATTATTTCTTGTGAAGAGTTTAAAGGAGGTCAGTAATAATTAGCTAGAGCTTGTTAAACCTAAGGTTTCTGAATGCCTGATGGCTTCGTACGCATGCTTCCTTATCACGCTTTTCTCCAGGTAGGTGTTGCATCATACTTAGGAAATGAAATAGCTGAATAGATGGAGCTTGTCTATATGACTGCAATGTTCAGTGAGCTTGGTCTAGTCAATCTTGCATTATAGTTTTGACTGGACTTCTGCAAGGGATAGATTTCATTAAAATACAGGGATTTCAAGAGATGTCTGCTTTTACTCTGACCTAGATGTATTTTATTTATACCATCTCTGACAGGTGTTTATTAAGTATATTCTTTGACTCCAAAGGCAGATGGATCATAATATATCTAAGTACCTAGTACCTCCTCCTCGTACGTAACTGAAAGCTGAAAATGGCAAAGTGGTCTACTGCTCCTGTGTGCAGTAGAAAAGATCTGTTTTTCAACCCCCTTAACATTTTTTCTTTATTTCTTTTGCCTAAGAGACTTTGAAAAGAAAATAGAAAAGAAAGAGGAAAAGAAAAAGAAAAACATGTCAAAACAAAAAATGGCATAGTATTATATGAATGTGATGGAAGTAAAATGGTCCCGGGGAACAATCAACAGTAATTTATACTTGGCATATTAAGTAAACAGACAAGTCTTCCAAATTACAGTACTTGTGAATGTCAGAAAAGGCTATGAAGACTATTAGAAAAACATTTCAGATTTACTCAGTAATGACATGAGGTTTATTATATGTCAGCTAGAAAGAATATAAATTATCTTATCTCAATACTCTAAATTTTTGGAATACTTAGATTTTGTCATCTTGAAACTGCTGCAATAATTGTATAGTACTGAGTATGTTGTTTTGTTAAAAATAGAATATCATCATATGAACAGAATATGAAATGTTTGACATTGAAATAGTCCATGAAATTCAGTCCAACTTTCTTTACTTTTGTGGCATTTTAAATTCTTAGAAATGAGCAGGCACGTTTTCCTGCATGTCTACATGAATACAACATTTGACTCTTTGCTAGGAACAAGTTGTTTGCACATTAGAGGACTATTTTCTGTCTTTTTGTTTGACCCACATTTGCAAAGTATCAGGGGCTAGATAAAAAAATTAAGACAGATATGTCTGTGTTCTTTTTTTGGCCTAAATGAATTCCATCAATTTGACTCGGAGAAAGGGAGTCTTTTGTGTTTATAGGTCTAAGACTTAACTTTCATTGTTCCATAATGCTACAGGAAGTAAGAAAAGCTGTAGTTTTTAAGTAAGTAGGACCAAGCCTCTTAAAAAGGTTTGTCGATCTATCAGTTCTTGAGTTGTACTTGCTGAAGAATTTTGAGTGAGAATTGAAGGTCATTGAGGCATCAAGATAATCTATTTATAGAAATCTGGATTTTTCATTTAAAGAAATAGAGAAAAATAAATTACACATCAACCATGTTGGGTTTTCTCGTGCATTTTGTACATATTCACATTCATTCATGGTTTGTACTGATGATAATACAATTGACAGAATAATAAAGATGTCACAATTTGGTCAGTATCTCCAAATTCATCTCAGTAATACATGTCCTGAGCAACAACTCAGAGAATGGTCTTAAATGGTTTGACAGAAGAGAACCTCCTGTCTGGCTTGTCTGGCAACTGAATCCAGAAAAGGGCCCTCACACTTCACCCTTCTGCTTTAAATCTACCATGACTGACTGTAGACTTTTCTCTGTGGAATGCCTCAGTGGTCTGGGTCCTACTGGTTATGGTCAGGAGCAGGCTGTCACTTCCACGGTGCACGGACAGGGGTCCTGGCTGTGTGGAGGGAGGCCCTTGGAAAAGTCATATTTAACTGGCTTCTGCAGGGGAAGACTTGTCTGGTCTGGAGCAACTCCGCATTCCTACATGCCAGCTTGGTCTCGGTTGTTTGGGTTTTCTAGTAAAAGCAGTGCTTTCCCTCAAAGATCACTAAAACTCTTCCTTGCTTTGGGTAATGTGGCGTGGTACATCTGTAGGATATGTGAGAAGAGAGATGGGCCTTGATCCTTGAATCCAAAGAAGAAGAAAGATTTAAAGAGTTTTCCATTTTAAATTCAGTATTTCTCATTTCCAAGGTGTTCTCCTCTTCCTTGCTCTCCTCCTGTACCGCTAGCTAGCCTGGTGATGTCTCCAGGCTAGAGATGGCAGCAGCACTAGAGTTGTGTTGGCCTGCAGCTCAGCTGAGACCTTGGCTGAGTGCATGCTGCCATCCGTCACGCGTTTTGCCTCTTCAGTGAGCAGGTTGTCAGTGGTCTGACTGGCAGCCGGGCAGAGGAGAAGGTGGCATAAGACAAAGAGACCCATTTTAACCATGAGGTTCTTATGCCTACTTTCAAGTCTTTCTGTTAAACCACAGTTAATAAATTAACATAAAGCTGACAAAATCCTCAGCTCTGCCATCATGGCAATAGCCCTAAGTAGAAGGAGAATCATCCAGCAGACAAATGTAATGAACCAAGGTAACTTTGCTGGCAAACCTATAGATCTTAAAAGCTTCATCAAGAGAAGATTTTGTAAGCATATGGTGCCTATGGTCTAATTTTGGTATGTATATGCATTTAGGATCTACTCTCTATAGCTTACCAAATGAGGCTTTGAAAAAAAAATCTACATTTTGGTCCAAAGAAACATGAAGTCACATTAATCGGATTTAAGTGCCTGAGCTCTAGGCTTGTTGATTATGCAAAATGAATGTGAACTCATTTCCTTATCTCTACATGTATTCCCCCGTACACAAAATATTCACATGAAATAGTGTTTTACAATATTTTAAACACCACTTTGATTGATTTTCATTATTGTTTTGGACATTTTACAGTCTTAAAATATCATGTAAATGAAAAAAAGTAGATGGTTGCATGTTCTTTATTCAGTTTGCCTCCTTTAGAAGTATGACAACTCAAGTCTTAAGGGAAAATGTAGAATATGATAGGCAATCTGTAAGGAAGATAAAATGGTTGATAAAACCTCAGCAAATATCATTAGCTATATCCAGGTTCCAATTTCAAAATAAATACTCACTCAAGTGTTAGACTGAATTAAACTAATTTTGATATTGGTACTTTTAGCAGCTCATTTTGTTCAAGTGAGAAATAGCCATTACACTTCATCCTCACCCTATTCTCCACTTTTTAAATTCCTGCAGACTCATTTACTGGATTGATTTCAGGCCTGTCAACCTCCTGTGTGGAAGTCACAGAATTATATCCGTCCCATGTGGCAGGTCCCTTCATATCCTAGCTTTTGGAAAAGGCAGACCACATGCCGTATCTGCGCTGGGGGGCCCATGCTGCCAAGAGCTCTCCTACTGGTAGTTAAGCCTTGGTGCCAAAGTGCCAGAAAGCATCTTTACTGGATGTTATGATGCAGCAGGTAGCTGCTGATGCTGCCAGGCTGGAAATAGGCACAGACCCATTAATACCAGGTTCCCCAATCCATCTCTCTGGCTGTCTGGATGTTCCTTTTCCTGCCCTGCCCGCCCCCCACCCGTCCTCTTGATCACAAGAGCCAGCTGATTCTAGTGGTGGCATCAGAATGACAGATGGTTTTTTGCCCTCTTCCAGATGTCATGATCAAGCACAGGGCTTCCCAGCAGATATTCAACCTGATCTAGTTGAAGATGTCCCTGTTCATTGCAGGCGGGGTTGGACCCTTTAAAGGTCCCTTCCAACCCAAACTGTTCTATGATGGGAAATATTCATGGGCAACTCTGATAACCTTTTCATACCTTACTGTCACTTTTCCCATTTCTCAACCCTCTTTTTCAGGGCATTTGTAACTCCCTGTCTCTTTCCCAGTCTCATCCAAAATAAACCACCCAACACAAATGCTTTTTCTCTACTGGTCCGAGTTTTGCAATTTAGAATTTCAGATACCTAGGAAATCTCAGCCTCATATGGTGCAACTGATAGGGTTACCTTGGTACAGGTAGCATCAAAAGATTCCCAGTATTGCCCTCCAAATATCTGTGAACTTCAGCCATTTCTCACATACCTCCCTGTTAAACACATGTAAAATCCAGCCTTCCCTTATGGTGCTATCTACAACTTTTGCCTGTTTCTCACAGTTATCTATCATGTTTAGCAGCTTCTTAGGTCATATCCAATAGCTTTTAATAATCTGTTCTCTTAGGTAAACCTCAGGCCAGAGCCTAGTCATCACCTGCAACCCTAACCTGGTGCCTAGCCACTTTTAGACTATCTTGAAGTCTCAGGTACATTATATTTCACAGTAGAATACAACTTTCCTTAGGAAATCATGAGGATTGTCATCTGAATGAATGGGAATTATTCGTATAAATCTATACACACTTTGAAGAGAATAAACTCCTCCATTAACAATTCCCTGGTATGCAACTTCCATTGACAAAAAGACAAAAAGGAGTATTAAAACCATGTTGCATATTGCTCACAAGCAACCGCAGAACTGTGCATTCTTATCTGAACCTCATATTACTCTGCTGAAAGTTTAGTTATGATATTTGCAAAAGTATTCTGTGTGCTTTATCTAGTGTGGCTTAAAATAAAAAAAGAATTAAATCAAAATGGACATTTTTTCCACAGAATCAGGTCACACGTTGCATCATTCGGTTGTTGTACTTTCTTGCAAAGAACTGTGCTTAAGTAACATGAAGGCTTTTGTGAAGTTTGATTAAAGCCTGGAAATCTAAAGTTTGCCTAAAATCTGGAAATCTAAAATTAGGAGTGAAACATATAATAAACTTCAGGTTAATCTATATTCCAAGTAGTGCCTGACCATTTGGGAAGGCAAAACTGGAGGCATGTTCAGAGCTCCTGCTGTTACAGAATTGGTCTGTTTAAACAGTCCTTTGCCAGTTATGCATCTATAAACTTGAAGGGAAGATTCTGACAACTTTGGATGAGGCAGATGAAGAGAATTGTTTCATTCTTGAAGATGAGTAAACTTGTTCTTTGTTTCTGTGTATCAGTCTAGTTTAACTTTATGTGCTCTGTGCACTGGGGGGAGGGGGGAATGATGCGCATTGATTGGTAACTCTCCAGATATTCAGTTCACGGGCATATAGTTTCAAAATATTTTCTTGTGGATGTAACTCAATGTATGCATACAATGAGCGCCTCATGGGACCTTAAGCATCAAATATGATTCAACTTTTATCTGCCAACCACCACATTTATCTGCTTCTCTCTCTCTGACTCCTTTTACAAAAATGAAATTTCCCAAGAGAAGCACTGTGCACTCTACGTTGTCTAAATGGCACAAAGAAAGTATTGAGGACCAGAGCATTTGGGCCTTATATATTCATTTTTTTCTTCTGATTCCTAGTACTGAGGAGGACTGCATAAAGCTGAAATGCAAAGTTTCTAAATGTTAGACTAAAATAATTTTCATTTTTTTCACATTCCCCAGGCAAAATTAGGACGGATGATTTCTCAGGAATTCATCTAGTTTGTACTTGTGCCCCATCTAATCAATTATACTTAAAGGTCTGTCTAGGGAAGTTGTATATTCAGCAAAGTAATGGTATAATGTAAATGGTACTAGGTTTTACATCATTTGGGGAGAGTCAGTGTGTATTGGGGAATAATGGGCTAAGACATCATGAGCAAAACATTAACTGGATATTAATGGGGTTTTTTATATCAATGCAAATTCATGTTTTAAATGCAATTTTGAATTTAACATCTGCAAAATGTTGGGTATCAAGTGGAAAAACAAGATTTCACTAAATGAAGGTCACAGAACATACAGGAGTCAAAAAAAGCTTTGGGTCTTTTTCTTCCAAGTCTGTACATATTTCTTGTCTAGGTATTATTTAGTAACCTTTACCTCACCAATATGCTTGACTATGCTCATCATCACTTAGTATTTTCACAGCTTTTACTGTTGTATGCAGTATCGAACTGTATAGGTAGCCAGAGTTCAAAGAATTGTTTATGCCCTGAAATACATGGGGTTTTTGTGTGGAAATTCTTGGGATGTGTGAGATGGAATTATCAGGTTTATCCATTTCTTCATAGCTGCATGACAGCTGATGCGATAGGAAGAAAAATGTTGACCTTATATTAGTATCCTGAAAAGATATTGTTATTATGCTCAAAAATCTTTATGTTAAGGTGGGGGGATAACTACAGAATATGTAAAAGAGAAATAAAGAACAAACTAAAAGTAAATGGAGAAGATAGAGAAAGGGCAGTTGTGGTAAACAAAGAGCAACAGAATTGGGAATGGCAAAATCAATACTCTATTTCAAGCGCTGAAGAGAGACTAGGCTTCACGCAGAATTCAGTGACTAACAACACTCTCTAGTGTGTGCATAGAGCCAAGTTTAGGGTGAAATGGATGACTTAGAGAAGAAAGATTCTTCAGCTATACCCTGCCCTTGCAAATGCCCTTTGAGAGTATGTTTATCTAAGATCTAGATAGCTCAGGAGTTATTTTCTCGTAAATACAATTTTAGAATTAAAACCACGTATAAATATATATATCCATGAGAATTTTGTGGACTGCTCTCTGCTGTGCATCCTTCATAAAATTAACTGAAATGGAATATTTTCATTATGGGAGCCTGCTTGTTTAGGAAAATTTAATATTCCTCACATTTAATGAAATGAGGCACCCCATCTGCTCAACTTGGTCCAAATCAAAAGATTAATTTCATAAGAACATAAATGTGAAGTCAGTGGCAAGTAAAATTCATAGGGAAAAAAATAAGTTTTTTCTCAACACTTCTTGTTATGGTTTAGGAGATGATATTGTTTGGAAATATAGCACAGATCAGCTTACTGTCTGCACATTAGCACTTTTGCATGCATATGTGTTCAAGGTTTTGCTTAATTTCAGTGGGACCTTATGCTTATATTTACTCTTTTGTTGTTTAACATATTGAAATTTTACTAACAACCAGTTTCAAAAGGCCCATACCCATAATTTACTGCAACAGACCTTCACTTCCCCTTTGGAAATCCTCAGATTCACACTAAGTTGACGGCTGTTATACACTGATGTTTATTTCAGCAAGATCTTCTTGCTAGGCTTAAGCGAAATAGAAAAAGTTTATGATTTCCCCTGGTATCTTGTTGACACAGCTTTGATTTGGTAAGCTCATCATACGACATTACGAAGGTGACGTCTGTAAACCTCCAGCACTTACTGACCATAAACTTCATCAGTTTTGTAGATGGTCTCTGCATGAGCACAGATTAGACTTTTGCTTTAGAGCTATATGTGATTCCAGATACTACTTTCTTCTACTCAGTCAGCAGAAAAAATCTCTAATTATGCTGTGGGCACAGTAAACAGAGTCAGCAAAACAGAACTCATTATGTATTACAAAATATCCAGCAGTGAACAGCTCATGCAAATTCTTCATGGAGTTACAGAAAATAGATTCTCTATTAGAAGAAAAAAAGTTCTGACTTGCCATCACCTTGATAAGTTCTTGAACTATTTTTGTTCTCTTTCCTTGGTACATTGACATAGCAATTTCATACATTCTCATTTATATTATTTTGGCAATTTTTTTTTTTTATTATAGAGAAATTGTACAGAATTGTACAGAAATAAAAACACTGAAAATTCATTAACTCACACTCCATAAAGACGTTAGCTTTAGCAATATATATGTTGGATATGGTTAGTTTGCACTGTAGTAAAATACAGTTCATGTTTTCTTACTAAGTTCTTTTTTTTACTCTCTGTTCCACAGAGTGAAGAGGACAAAGGAGCAGAAGAAAAAACATATGCATAGTCCTGTTTAACCATAGTCTGCTGTCCTCTACTTTTGCCTCTGACTTCCAATATTCTCTGTATATGTTGTGCAAGTAATTTGAGAAACCTCGTGATACCAAGACAAGTCTTGAACTATAAATCTTTATCATTTTTATGGACTCTTGAACAATTTGTGGGGTTTGGATATTTTTTCTGGTTTTATCTGCTTTTTTTCTGTTTCAGTGAATGGCCTTGTATACCTAATGTCTGTTTTTCCTCTGCCTGTATTTCCAACACACTTATTTCTCATTCTCCCTTTGTGCTCAGACTTAAGAAAAGGATGAAGTAACCACCTTCCTGCAGTCTTCTTTGCCACACAGATTTTTGTTTATCTATCTATCTATCTATCTATCTATCTATCTATCTATCTATCTATCTATCTATGTCTCTCTGTCTGTCTGTTTGCTTGCTTGCTTGCTTGCTTGCTTGTTTGTTTGTTTGTTTAAGGGGGACTTCCTTAGGGCATGCAGAGGGAGATAGCTTGCCGATTGCCCTGCACTTGCGCTTAGTTATATCTTCTGCTCTGTTTTGCAGTTTCGTATTCCAGCAGAGATGACAGCAGTCAGAGAACAGGAAAGAAAAACTATCGAAAGTATATTTAGGTAGATTTGATTTATGTCAGAGGTTTATATTAAATTGGATATTTGATCAATTGCATACTGTATAGGTAAAAAGAAACCCCTAATATGAATGCTGCTCAGAATGATATTCGATCTAAAAAGTCAGATATCTTTTGCAGACTAATACAGTCCCCACCCCAAAAAAAAACAATTAACATCAATGTTGGTTTCTTTGCAAAAAAATTTGCCAAAAAACCCCCTTAATTATTAGAGTAAATTCTAATATTAAAGTGATTTGGAGTTGTTTTTCTTTATTTGTCTTTGATTAGGTTTGGGTTTGGTTTTTTTTTTCTGTAGCAAGTGATACCCTTTTTATTTTCTTTAACCTAATTAGGCTGCAGGCTCAGCTCTAACTGTGTTATTTCTCTTTTCTGAACATAAATTGAAATTTTTATTTTTTTCATAGATGTTTATAAATCTTTCTGCAAATTATTATGATACTTTAAACTGCAGATTAGAATTTTTGTCCCTTAATCTTTATTTGTTTTCTGAATCCATTCCTGACAATTTTTTTTGGTGTGTATAACCGGTTTTTATTCTCTCAGTCCCTGAAGAATGTTAATACTATGTGAAACTATGAATATTTCATAGACATGTACTTGACCATGTATGTCTGGTCAAATCCTTTGAGTTCCCTACTGAAACAGAATCTAGCTAAAATATCTAATATCTGAAGACTGGAAAGTCTGATGTAATTCAACAGATTTCAGCTATGTTGTTCCCGATCCACATAGATAAAGAAAGCAAGATCAAGTTCTGTGTGCATACTCTTTCATATTCTTTCAAATATTCTTACTGTCATTTTTCTTTGCCTTTAATTTTAAAAAAGTGGAGTGCATTTTTAATCTCAAATACTACTTTTGCATAGTGTCCTAACATTAAAATTTATCTTAAATTTATAATATAAGATTGTCCTCAAGTGAACAATATTGCCATGGTCAGTTAGCAGCCAGTGTTATGACATTACCATTAGCAGAGACTTCTGAGAACTGTGTGTCAAACTTACAAAATATTCCACTTTAACTTTGAATAACAGGTTTTGTCAAAAATACAAGTTTATTTCAACTATAAAGTAAATAACTCTTTTTAAAGCTTCTGACAATAAGAACCTCACTAAACAGGCATTTCAGCCTTAGAAAAATTATGTGATAAAGGTGAAAAAGGCACTCTAGATGTACACTAAAAATAGGTTTTCATACATGTAAGTGGGCACCAACACTGAAACTTCCTGCTGCAAACTTTCTATTTACAATGTTATTTGCAATCAGATCTAGATCCAAGTCAATGCTGCTTCTGATCGGTTTACAAATGCTTAAATTCCACTTACAATTGACAACATATCTATTCTGTTTCTCACAGAAAAAGAAAAAAAAGGATTCTGTTGTAATATTATTAATTAGAAAGTGATACTGTAGCATACTGTTGAGCAATTTATCTTCTTTTGTTGACTTGAAGACTTAACGCTGCAGTCAAATCATGGGACTGGTCTTCATTCTACACAACTTCCTGTGCTTTGTAGTGATCAAATGCTACAATTTTGAGAGGCAAGTAAAAAAGGGGAAGACCAGGGGAAAATGACAAGGAGGAGATAAACAGATATCTATTTCAACTGGGTAAGTCTGTGTGAAATTTTGACGTGACTGTTGGATCTCACACACAGAGATAATCTAGCTTCCTTAATTTGCAGTCTAGGAAAGTCCCCAAATCACATGGATATTTATTCATACAGAGGTACTTTGATAACATACAAAGAGATTATCATCACCCAAAATTAGGCACATACTGAAGCGCTTCCTTAGATAACGGTTGTGTTGATTGAATTTGCAGTACTATGGCTCTTTGTTCAACATTTTAACAATACAAGTAAATTTGCTACTTTTTTTTGCCATGAAGTCTTTGGCTTACTATCAGTAGAGAATATATGGTGTTAATTTCTTTGACAATTGTTCAGTTTCAGTTTTCTTTCTTTTGTTCAATACATGGGCATGTGCCCTCCTCTTTGAGCATCATTCCAATTTTCCTTGTAGACATAGAAGTAGAGCGCAGTCTAGGCAGCCCAGGAAAATCTAATTGCCAAACCTCCTAACTGTGAATGTTCTACCTCAGAAATTTTAAAATGTTCAAGAGATGCTTTAAGAGTATATGATTAGAGTACCCAGTGAACTACTATATATATTTCTATTAGAAAAAACATGACGAGAAAACAGAGCAGTAGATCCCATTTGATTATTTCCTGATGATTTCCGTTAACAAGAGGAACATTTATAAAAAGTAAATCTAATCAGGAGGGCATATAAAGAAAAAAGCAGTAGATGTTTTCTAGATTCTTCAATACATCTTTGTTTTAATGATTACAAGTGAACGAGATCAAATCAGCATGTATATTAAGCTTAAATATTTTCTGGAGCATTCATTTATAAATATAGGTAAATATGAAACTGTTAAATAGTAAAAATGTATTTATAGTTATTAACTGATGAAGAATCTTTGTCAATTTTGTTCACACTGTAACAGATAACTTTTACAAAGAATAGCATACTTAAGACATCCATAGAAGATTATTAAGCATTCACTGCAACGGGACATTAACATGTCATGCCAGAGAACATGTACCAAGTGCTGTTCAGCTGGAGCAGTAGATTATTACTTTGTTCGCATTCCTTTTCATCAACATAAACTGTTTTTCAGTCACAAATTATATTTCCTTTAAATAAGCAGATGTTTTCTTTTCAACATTTCACAAAAATATTTTCAGGAAAGCTTTCAGGTTAAGCAAAAACTTCCAGGAGAGAGAGAAATAGGAGAGATGATTAAACCTGGAAATTACAACTCTTACCTGAAACTGAATCTTTGGCAAGCTTAAGAAGTGTTCATCCAATCTTTTCACTATTACTGTTTTACTGTGTGAGCATTTTTTTTTTTCCTTTTTTATTAAAAGTTTTGAGAGGCTTGGGGCTTAGTTTTTTGTGTTGTTTTCTTTTCTTTTTCTCAGAACAACAACAAAATTTCAAAAGCTAAATTCTTGGTGCATGCAGTTGGTTTTTAGCTTGTCCATTTTAAAAAAAATTTACTTTGGTACGCTCACATTTAGGTTTTATTTTCACATAGTTTCTTCCTGTCAGTTTGTACTTAGGAGGCTGTGTTAATTTGTTTAGTAAGTGTTGAAACACTGGACACCAAAGCCATATGGTATCAGCTCCCAGGAAGAATGACTGACAGAAGCTATTAAGCAGAAAAATCTTGGAAATGGAATTACCAATACTACTGTGGATGAATTTGAGTGTGAAAATGTATAGCTCTTGTTATCAGTACAACAAATTATTCATTCCGGTTACTGTTTGTCCAGTTGCTTTAGATTTTGGTTACACTGTTCTACAATGACTCTGCACAATGCACCAAAGCCTTTCTGAACAAATACGTAGGCAAAAAGAACTCAATTAACAAGTAAAAATATGTTTAAGCTTGTTTGTAAAATGAACATAAAAAATGTTTTTCTCTAAAAGACAGCATTACCAAATGGGCAGTTAACACACCTGGAGAACAACATAGAAAGACAAGATTTAAGGTGGATTTGCTACAGAATTTAAGATGGTGGTCTCAGAAGAACCATAAAAAAGAGATAAGTCTATAATAATTTAGCATTAAAAATTTGTATTTCTTCCCTTTAACACGTTTCATAAGTTAATCTCTTCACATACAACAGTTCATAATACAACATATTTGTATATAGTTTATACTAAGCAAGTGAGCTTTCAAACTATAAATAAATGCTTATATTTTTAAATTGTTGAAATAAATATGCTATCATAGGTACAAATCACAGATTTCCAATAAGCCATTTATTCAAACTGTAGAAAATTACTGGAATACCCTGAGATGAAAATGACATTGATCAGTAATAATATTTTCCATGGTGATGGGTACTTTTATAAGGGAAACAGGAAGCTGTTCTGCAAAGATCCAGTAACCAGAGATGCATTATCTGGTGTAAAGAAATGTACCAGGCTGCTCCAAACTACAGTAAAATTCAAAGAAACTTTCCTCTCTGTTTTCTGTGAGTTTTGACTCAAGCTGTTGCATCCTAAACTAAAGGAACAACAGTAAATGTTCAGAAATCTGCTTTCATTAGTAGCTGTGGTAATTCCCCCATTCTTTTGTGGCATCTCCACACTTTTTTGCAACGTAAAGAGCACTGGTAGAAATCCCCATGGTTTTCTGACCCACATGATGACTGAATTTACCCACTATGGAGAAGGGAATAGATCACACATGACAGATACTCTGCAGCTAGTCAGAGAGGGGTCTGGGCTGCTCCTCTAACTGCAAATGTTTGCAGCCCTAGTGTTTCTAAATGAGACATGAATTTTAAGATCTCCTAACTTGCTTCTAGGTTTGTAGCGTAGAAGGTAAAGCCACTTTGCAGTGTGAACTTAGAGATGCACAAGTAATCACAGGTTTTATTCTTTCAAATAAGAGTGCCTTCTTTGGTAAATTGTGGAAAACAGTTAATTCAGTTTACTTTTGAGTTCATGTTCTCAAAGCCTTACATCCCACCAAATTAACCCCAGGTGATCTTGTGTCTTCTTTGGTGGTCCCATGAAGCAGGGAAGAGCACTTGCTCTGACTGCCCTCACTGGACGACCATCTCATTCAGACTCTAGTATTAATGAATTACATTTCCTTTTTCTCAGTCCACTGATCTGAGTCACTCTCGCTATCTGTTAGCCTTCACACAACTTGTAGGAACTTAATTATATTATCCATTTTTATTCATTATTTAGATTTGGTTTAATGTGTTTCAAGGATTGAAAAGGTGTTAGTGAGATCTGAGAGCCTAAATTGTCTCTGTATACCACTTAAGTTGATGTTGTGCTTAGAATAGTGTAGCTCATAAAAATGTGACAAATCGTGGTCATTACATGTATATTACAAGTTCTATTTATTTGATTTTTCTGTTTTTATTATTATTTCTGCATTGTCTCTTAATTTAATTTAACTGAAAATAAAATTTGATATACTGCATTAACCCTGTTTAAATTTCTTTATTCAGACATACATGATATATAATGTACAGGCTTCCTTCCAAAAATGAAGGGAAGAAACTACTCTCCCAATGTCTTTTCTACCTGGCATTAAGCCACATTTCCAAGCAGAGATAGCTTTTGTTGAATGAAGAGACAGCTAATTCTGAACTATTCTTTTCGTGTGGCTAATAATTCTTTTCTGACCCATTTTATGACATAATGACATTAGGAAATTTAACTCTCCTATTATTTTGAGACTTTTGCCTGTCATCTAGGATTTAGTTTTAATTGAGCTCCATGGGCTAGAATATGAGTTCAGGATTTTCCACTCTTTGTTCCATGATAGGACTTCCAGTAATATAGCTAGTAGGTTCTAACAGTAATAGTAAAACAAATGCAGACATCTTTCTGTTGGAAACGTGTGTCACTATTTATTATTTTTTCAGTTGCTTGTGCAGGGACTCTCCACAAAGAAAGCCTACTTCCTTTAGTGCCACATTTTCAGTTTTCTTTTACTTTTTCTTACATTCAGCAGTTCTTACTCCTATCATTTACTGTGACTTTTTGCTGTTCTGTTTTTCATTCAGCCATTCTCAAGCTTCATTTCTCAACGATTTTGTTCTTTTCCTCTTTTATACTTTACCTGTTAAAATAATAAGTAATTGAATAGTTTATGGTTTCATAGATGTGTCATCTGTGGTCTGTAAATTTGACCCTTTAATGAGATTAGAAGGGTGTAGAATGGGGATTAAATTCCTCTTAATCAGACTTCCTACAGTGTTGCATAGTCATAATAATATCTCTTTATACTCAGTTCACATCTGGAAATCTTGCTTTTATGGCTAGTCTTATTTTCTTTTTTTTTTTTTTTTTTAAATCAAATAAATAGATAAATAAATAAGCCATGCAGAACCTGAGAGGGCAAATAGGATGTAATACATGATGTGAGCTGTGTGCTTTTACATTCAGAATCCTTTACTCAGAAGATTTACTATACATTTTTTCATTAACTCAAAATATGAGTCTTCAGACACTACCTCATAAATTCTTCTCTGGCTGATTTCTTGTGGACCCCTTAATTCATTCAAAAGTTGCATGTGGTCTTCAGCATTTTTCATGAAACAGCAACAGAATCATAATTTGCTATTTGATTTGCAAAATAAGGATGTGGGAGTTACTTCATTTAAAAAAAAAATCAAAAATGAATGGAGTTGTCCTAAATAAGTACATTACACATAGATTAAATTCTAATTAAATGCAGGAAACTTATATATCCCAATTAAACTGAATGTTGGTGCATACCAACATGAATATTCTATTGTTTTCAGGAGTCATTCAGCTGTTAATTTTTCTAATAGATGGATAGCCATTATTCAATTAAAGTAATAATCAATTACCTATTAATGTGACTCACATTAAGAAATGGAACTTTCTAACAAAACTGCTCCATCTGCAGTATGGAAGAAGCATCAACTGAAATTCAACTTCATGAATCATTTTTCGTCTATTTTTTCCCTTGATCAAAAGTTGTTTACATAAAGTTGAAATAAGCTATGACTGCAGTCTTCCCCATTTGTGTCCCCAGAAAACTATTTAGCTTGCATGGAGGAAATCGTGGAATGATTTCTTTTTCTGGAGGGTAACTGCCGGCTAAGAGTATGACAGCTGCACTACTATAGCTTTTCACAGTTGTCAATTAAGAGGAAACAGATCATCAAAACTTGAATGCTTCATTTTATAATGATCTTCTATATTGTGTTATTTTAGAAAGGCAAGTGCCTCTTGACAAAGCTAAAAAAAGGAAGGGGAGGGGGAAATCTTCCAGTGCTGGCAGCTGACACTGCGCAAAAAGTTTTTTCCAAGAGAAACTGAAAACAGTGAGGTTTGTTCTCAGTTTTCCAGTTCTTGATGTTAATGTGAACAATAATGAGCACAATAACAGCACAGATTTAAAACAACTCTATGATGCTCCTTTCTGGAGAAATAATGGATTTTTTGTTGTTGTTGTTTTTTCCATAAGAGATGTCTGGCAGAAGTTTCACAGATCTTAGTATGAGGAAGATAAGGGCATTGCCTGCTTCTACTGTTCAGGACAGTTACTTTCTGGGTTGATGCTTTCAAACAAAAGGAGGAAAAGGAAACAAAATGTTGTGGTCCAGCAGACCATTTCTTATTCTGGGCAAACGGTCGCTGAACTTTTTATCTGGATGGCTCATCACAGGGAACAAGACATTGTCACAACCAGAGCAAAAGCATCTGTGCAATAGGACTTGCTGTAGTTCCTGACTGAGTGTACCAACTCAGTCCAAGCATTGCTTTTCTCCTTTTTAGGTGCATATCTGAAAATGTCACATTCAGTAGGCAACTGTGACTAAACCAAGAGGAGTAACTTAGGCAGTGTAAACACTTTTGGGTGGAGTCAGTTGCACATAGACCCTGATCACACCCATGTAAACTGTGATTCTGAGCAGCTCTCTGTACAAGATGTCACCGAGATGGGTGTTCCAGAGCAGGCAGAGGTGGATAAAGAAAAAGGGATAAGCTCTGAGGACTCTGTGCTATCTTACTTAGAGCCAGACCACCCTTAAGTGTATTGTTCATTATGACATTGTACCCATCTCTCATAAAATATTGATATTCTTTACATAGATGTAAGACAATTTACAAAATTACTGTAGCAGAAGTCCTTCAGCAGGGAAAAAAAAATCCAAAATCCTAGTGCTAAATCCAAAACTATTGTACACACATTAAGTTACTGAAAATTAATCTGATTATATTTCTTTTGTTTCTCTCATTTTCCACATTTAATGCCCATGTCTTATCTATCTGCTATATCTTATCAGCTGACTTTCAAGATTTTAAATATAGTTGTACCATGTTTGGCACTGGGGCCTAAGTGTCTGAGGTGTCTAAAAATACACAAAAAAAAAAGATGATTAATACTATAACACATACTTTTAAATAATTTCAACAATTTCAGAGACAGTTCTCTTATCTCAGTTTTATGTCTTAGCAAACATTTTTTCTGGATTTTTTTTCTGTTTCTTAATGGTATTACATACATAAAGAAATCACTCTTCCATGTGCTTTGGAATGAAATAAAAAAATCAGAAGGATGCTTTTCACAAGTAATATGGCTATTTCCAAAAGCACAGAAAATAGTACTGTGCAAAGTTTAACAGCTAAATTATGTTTTAGACCTCTGCTATTCCACTAATAGACAGCAGGTAATATGTACCTGAGAACTTGTGAATGTCCCATTTTAAATATTTCTTGCTGCAAATCCAGGTTACAGGGAATGAAAAATATCCAATAGTGATCATAGAATCATAGAATGTTAAGAGTTGGAATGGACCTTAAAAATCATCTAGTTACAATCCCCCTGCCATGGGCGGAGACACCTCCCACTAGGCCTGGTTGCTCAAAGCCCCATTCAGCCTGGCCTTGAACACTTCCACGGATGGGACATCCACAAGTTCCCTGCGCAACCTGTTTCAGCATCTCACCACTCTCAGAGTGAAAAATTTCCTCCTAATGTCTATTGTAAATCTACTGGGTTTCAGTTTGAAGCCATTACCCCTCGTCTTATCACTACACGGCCTTGGAAAAATTACCTCACCACCTTTCCTGTAGGCCCCCTCTAGGTACTGGAAGGGAGCTATAAGCTCTCCCTGGAGCCTTCTCCTCTACAGGCTGAACAACACCAACTATCTCACCTTGTCTTCATCGCAGAGGTGCTTCAGCTCGTTGATCATCTTCAGGGCCCTCCTCTGGACCCGCTCCAACACGTTCATGTCCTTCTTATGGTGGGGACTCCAGAGCTGGATGTAGTACTCCAGGTGGGGTTTCACGAGAGCAGATTAGAGGGGCAGAATCACCTCCCTTGACCTGCTGGCCATGCTTCTTTTGATGCAGCCCAGGATGCAGTTGGTTTTCTGGGCTGCAAGTGCACATTGCCGTCTCATGTTGAGCTTCTCATCAATGTATACTTCCAAGTCCTTCTCCTCAGGGCTGCTGGGATGTTTCTCCCTCAGAATAAACTGATTAAGAAGTTGTAGAATAAACAAGGCTGTGATTTCTACCAGTACAGATGCACTTTGCAATACACACAAGACAGCTAAAAATTACACCACAGAACAGTGACAGAGCAACAGTAAGTAGATTGCTTCTCAATAAGCATCATATCTTTAAGCATGTCTTGAGACTGACATGATAATGAAGTATATAATTATCCGTAATTGTCTACAGTTTGTATTAGCTCTAGTCTTTTTTATTCCTTGTCCTTTTATTGAATGAAGTTTCTATGCATTATTTGTTTGCAAAATACCTAAATAGTTCAAGTTAATTACCATCTTTCAAAAAAATAAATACTGACCTAAAGAGAAATCACCAAATATTTAAATTAAAGTGGAAAAATAATTTAAATCTATATTTAACAAGGATTTATCAAGTATGTATGTACTTATTTTTAAACTCAAGTAGTTTCTTTGGATGGATCAGTACCCTTAGTGTATCAGTGGTATTAATAGCCATTAGGCTCTCACACATTGTCAGATTAAGATTAAATTAATTTTCATAATTTTTCCTTTGCAATTAATTTTTCTTTAGTTTTATCACTGAAGAGACTAGTTTTGATCAATTTAGTTAAAGCAGTGGACAAAAAAAAGAAGCCAAAAATTTCTTGCTCAAATTTCACGCTTCATGCTTTTCTCATCTTTATTCAACTTGAATATGCTTCCCATGGTTTATGTAATACAGTAGATGGGTTGTTTTTACTAGACTGCCTCTATTTTAAACATTTTTATTAATAAAAGTAAAGAACTTTTTTCTCTCTTGCAATGCATCTGTAAAGGTGTGGAGGACAAGATCTTTTGTTTGGAGATTATGGGATCTTTCCAGTTCAGAATGTTTCTGTGAGGTGATTTTTTAGATATACTCTTAATCCNACAATTTCAGAGACAGTTCTCTTATCTCAGTTTTATGTCTTAGCAAACATTTTTTCTGGATTTTTTTTCTGTTTCTTAATGGTATTACATACATAAAGAAATCACTCTTCCATGTGCTTTGGAATGAAATAAAAAAATCAGAAGGATGCTTTTCACAAGTAATATGGCTATTTCCAAAAGCACAGAAAATAGTACTGTGCAAAGTTTAACAGCTAAATTATGTTTTAGACCTCTGCTATTCCACTAATAGACAGCAGGTAATATGTACCTGAGAACTTGTGAATGTCCCATTTTAAATATTTCTTGCTGCAAATCCAGGTTACAGGGAATGAAAAATATCCAATAGTGATCATAGAATCATAGAATGTTAAGAGTTGGAATGGACCTTAAAAATCATCTAGTTACAATCCCCCTGCCATGGGCGGAGACACCTCCCACTAGGCCTGGTTGCTCAAAGCCCCATTCAGCCTGGCCTTGAACACTTCCACGGATGGGACATCCACAAGTTCCCTGCGCAACCTGTTTCAGCATCTCACCACTCTCAGAGTGAAAAATTTCCTCCTAATGTCTATTGTAAATCTACTGGGTTTCAGTTTGAAGCCATTACCCCTCGTCTTATCACTACACGGCCTTGGAAAAATTACCTCACCACCTTTCCTGTAGGCCCCCTCTAGGTACTGGAAGGGAGCTATAAGCTCTCCCTGGAGCCTTCTCCTCTACAGGCTGAACAACACCAACTATCTCACCTTGTCTTCATCGCAGAGGTGCTTCAGCTCGTTGATCATCTTCAGGGCCCTCCTCTGGACCCGCTCCAACACGTTCATGTCCTTCTTATGGTGGGGACTCCAGAGCTGGATGTAGTACTCCAGGTGGGGTTTCACGAGAGCAGATTAGAGGGGCAGAATCACCTCCCTTGACCTGCTGGCCATGCTTCTTTTGATGCAGCCCAGGATGCAGTTGGTTTTCTGGGCTGCAAGTGCACATTGCCGTCTCATGTTGAGCTTCTCATCAATGTATACTTCCAAGTCCTTCTCCTCAGGGCTGCTGGGATGTTTCTCCCTCAGAATAAACTGATTAAGAAGTTGTAGAATAAACAAGGCTGTGATTTCTACCAGTACAGATGCACTTTGCAATACACACAAGACAGCTAAAAATTACACCACAGAACAGTGACAGAGCAACAGTAAGTAGATTGCTTCTCAATAAGCATCATATCTTTAAGCATGTCTTGAGACTGACATGATAATGAAGTATATAATTATCCGTAATTGTCTACAGTTTGTATTAGCTCTAGTCTTTTTTATTCCTTGTCCTTTTATTGAATGAAGTTTCTATGCATTATTTGTTTGCAAAATACCTAAATAGTTCAAGTTAATTACCATCTTTCAAAAAAATAAATACTGACCTAAAGAGAAATCACCAAATATTTAAATTAAAGTGGAAAAATAATTTAAATCTATATTTAACAAGGATTTATCAAGTATGTATGTACTTATTTTTAAACTCAAGTAGTTTCTTTGGATGGATCAGTACCCTTAGTGTATCAGTGGTATTAATAGCCATTAGGCTCTCACACATTGTCAGATTAAGATTAAATTAATTTTCATAATTTTTCCTTTGCAATTAATTTTTCTTTAGTTTTATCACTGAAGAGACTAGTTTTGATCAATTTAGTTAAAGCAGTGGACAAAAAAAAGAAGCCAAAAATTTCTTGCTCAAATTTCACGCTTCATGCTTTTCTCATCTTTATTCAACTTGAATATGCTTCCCATGGTTTATGTAATACAGTAGATGGGTTGTTTTTACTAGACTGCCTCTATTTTAAACATTTTTATTAATAAAAGTAAAGAACTTTTTTCTCTCTTGCAATGCATCTGTAAAGGTGTGGAGGACAAGATCTTTTGTTTGGAGATTATGGGATCTTTCCAGTTCAGAATGTTTCTGTGAGGTGATTTTTTAGATATACTCTTAATCCTTAAGCACTACTGCTTGAATTCAGTTAGAAGGTCAGTAGCTGTCATATCTGCTCTGCATCAGGAGATTTTGTTGACCTTGGACTCCTGTTATTGACTCTTCTACCCTAATATTTTGATGTGATTACATCCGAATGCAGTCCCGTCTTTTCATAATTTCTCTGTGAGGAGTCACTCATCATTTTGCAAAAATATTTTGGCAGTGTCCTTTTGTATTTAAACAATTCCTTGAACAATTTTTCCAGGCTTTGTGTTTGGTTTTTGGTTTGGGGTTTTTTTTTAATTTTGCTGGAATATTTCATTGTTAGAAGTAGTATACTGTTCTTTCAAACTCACATGATTAGCTTTGTATATGCAGCCCAATATTAAATGGAAAAAAAGGTACATAAAAATCTGAGAACATCAAGTCTAAAATACTTGTTCCAGAAATACTTTCGTACATGAATGGAGCCTATTAATTTGGATTATACATATTCAAAAGAGCACATTCATTGTAGGATACATAAACCAGACTAGATCATAGATATTCTAGCAGAGTACTTGATTTTCTTTTATATGCATATACAACCTCCTCAGGTTTTGAAGGCTAATTTCATGGAATAGATTGTTTTCTCTTACATTCCAATTATATTAAAACTTTAGTTTGAAAATGCATCTGAAAATATTGTTATGGATTTCAAGCGTGATTTTTACAGAAAGCAGAATAGTATGTATATCATAAATAAATCATCAATTAACATAATTTTTAAAAAGCAATAACATTTATTTTTGGTAACCCTGTGCAGTTGATTTCTCTCATCTCTTCCCATGTTTTTCTTTCAGGGCCTGTGAAACTGTGTCAGGAGTTTGTGCAGTAACGACTAAGACGTAACTTTTTCTTCCATCTGCTTCTGTCTTTGAGTTAGGTCTTTCCCTCAGGATCAATCATTTTTTCAAACAGTACTTCTGTCACTTAAAAAAAAATCACCCATGTTTAATACCGTAACTCTTTTTTTCAGGTGGAAATCAATTTTTTTTTTCAGCAAATTATATTCAAAGAAGAAAAATTATTTGAAATATGAGTTTACAAGGAAAAGGCATTTTGACAAAAGTAATTTTGAATTCTGTTCTGACCTGTGATGTTGCTTTGCATTTCAGTGTGATACCTAACTGTAACTCATTCTTGTCAACATGAATTAATATCTCGGTCTGACAGTGAACTAATTTGTATCTCTGAATTTTTAGACATATGCATGCAAGTCCTACAAGGGTGTGCCTTTTCATCTTTGGCAGTTTGCTTTTAAAATTTATGTTATTGATCAGATTTGTGGCATTTATCCTAGATATGTATTAATCATCTGCCACCAGTTTCTGATATACAGTTTTGAGTGGCTAACACAAAAGTTCAGATCTTAGAGACAGATACAGAAGTGACTGATTTTGTACAAACATATGCAAAATTATTTGCATGACTATCCTGACTACTCTAAATTTCATCAATTCACTATAGCATTTCTCTGTGGGAATTAATGCACATCTTAAGTACTTAAATTTCAGTTCCAACCATTTCCTAACTCTGAGTAATACAGTGAACATTTTGGGTTTATTTTTCTATGTAAAGTAAGAGAAAAATAGAGCTGGATGGACCTTTCAAGGTCATGTGGTCCAGCCTCATATCTTAGCAGAAGGTCATGGTATTTTATATGTGCTTTTGATCTTCCTTGCTAAAATTTACATCCATTACTTTTTGCAGTGTCTATTATGTACAAAAAAAGAGGACAATATCTCATTTCCTTATCCTTTGTGGTAGTTTTTTATCTATTTGAAGTCTAATATAGAATAATCCCTCATCCTTCTCACCTTTGAATTACTTCTGTTCTTTTAACCTATCCTCATCAGTGACATTGCTAGAGCTCTAGGCATTTTAGTTGTTTTCATCTGAAGTTCATTGAAGATTAGAGCCTCAAACTGAACAGAGGCCTGCAAGTGAGGTCTTAACTACTTGGAGCAGTGTCTCTTAAGAGTATTCTGCTATTTAGAAATCACTAAGTTTCCTCTGTTAGAGTCATGTTACATAATCCTTGATCCTTTGCTTCAGAAATACTGCTTAGTCCTTTGTTTCCTGAAACCTTGTTCATAAAGCTGAGTATTCTTGACAAAGTGTAGAAACTTGCACTTTGTGTTAAATAGCAATTCACTTTATGTAACTACTTGTTACTTGTTTTCTGCTATGTCTTTACAATTATTTGGGTTAACTGTTCTTGTAGCATGGAAGAAATTAGTTAATTGAATTTCTATAATGTTCTGCCTTCTAATCTCCTGCTTTTTAAAAAATAGACTCTTGTCCTGTCATATGTGGCTTCTCGTAGACAATTGTCAATGTGCCTGATATTATTTCAGCCAGTGCCCCAGGCGCCCAAAGGTGAATTTCATCGGCCCTGGGTTATCCAAAAAATACCTACATTTTCTCAGTACTTTAGAACATCTTCCTGTAGTGCAGTCTGAGATCTTATCTCTTATTTCTATTACAGAAATACCCATGCAGTTAGACAAGTTTACTTTTTTACTGAAGATAAAAGCAAACAACGTATTACAAACTTTAATCTTTATGGTATCATTTTAGTAGTTTGTAAGTCTGCTGATCAGATGAATGCATGAGGGCAGTTATAGAATTAAATGTTTCCCTTTCATCTGTCATTGCTTCTTAATTTTTCCCAGGAAGTCTCATCTAACACTTTTCTGTGTTCATTAAGTCTACCTTTTCTGAAATCCATCATTTTCTGTCTGTCGCTCTCCTTCATTTCATCTCTTATGGTTAGCCACCTTTAATGGATGTGGCCAGTCATAGTGGCCCTCATCACACAGCTCTGCTTCAGGGTCTGCATTCTCATCCAGTTATTTACTAGTGTTTAGAGGAAAACCTAGACAAGTTTCTCTTCTGGTTGATTGCTCTACGTGTATTTCACAATTATCTTGCTGGATTCTGCTTTCTGATATATTCCTTTTCTAGCAGGAGTGGGATTTAACTCACCTGGAATTTAGTGTTTTTCATATGGGTAGCTGCACAGACCTAGCTGTGAAACTTCCATCTTACTCATTAGCTATTGAGTCATATCGTTCATAAGGTAAATATCTAATAATAATGTCAGTATATATTTGAACATAAGAATGAAACATACACTTTCCCTGAACTTCACTGGCCCTTTTAACTGATCTCCACAGGTCTTAAAGGGAACCTACTGTGACTTGCTAGCATTTAGAAGTCTTCCTTGTTAACACCTATGGAGTAAAATGATATGTCTCCTTTTTCCCCTTTGCATATCCTTTCTGAGTAATGTAAAGCTTATATATTTATGATTGATCATATTGCAACTGAAAAAATATATCAATTTTTTTTTTTATATGTATATATCGATATCAGTTGGGGAACTGCACATTGTTGTTGTGGGAGAGTCCAAGAGACTGAAAAATCAGGCCATTTTCAGACTTCAAGAGAATACTTTGCTGAGTTGACATTAAATCATTAAAAATATACATTGCCAATGCTGAGTTCTTACTCAGTATCAGGAGTTATCACTAAATATTCAAACAATTAACCCTCAGCAATCTGGATTAACTATGGGTATACAATGCTACCGAGCAGATAGCCCATGATTAATGGTGGCAGCTATAGTTCTGTTTCTTTTCGGTCCAAAGTCAAGGTCAATGTCCTGAGGTCTGAGAGCTCTTCCACAAGGAAAGCTGGAAAAAGCATGGGCATTTTCTAACTTGCTCTTCTTTCCTCTCTCACTGTTGATATTTTTTACATTTCTTATACCCCTACTCAGAAGAAAAATGGTGATCGCATTTGCTCCCAACATAGTTCATCCTATTTTCCGGACAAGGACTTCTTTGGTTTTACCAGGTAGCTTTCTTGCTTGTTCTGTAGGATTACCTTTACCTTTTTACAATGTATTCTTTCAGTATAAACTCTCTCCTGTCTCTTCTAAATCCTTGTTTTTATCTTGCAGATTTTACTGCTTGGACTTCTTCCTTTAGCCCACTTGTGCAAGTGTCTCAAAAGCCTCCATTTACTTTTTCTTGGTTACATATTATTTATATATTTGTGTTTCACCCTGTTACAGACAATCTCTACTTGTGCTACAGTGTTACAAAATAGTTATACACTGTCCTCAGTTACAGTATTTGGGTACGCAAATATCTGGATTCAAGGCAAGCAAAGAGTTACTACATCTTGGTTCATGTGCTTTGCCTCTTTGGTGTAACTGCTTTGGCTTCAGTCTCAACATGTGAACAATCACACTCATTCTCTGACATAACTGTTAGACTATAATTTCTATTATAACTATATAACTGCCTTTGGGGTTTTAGCTATATCTAAACACATATTCTGAAACAAAATTTCATTCAATAATAACTTAATGTATATACCAATAAAAAGTAACCACTGAATAAACTTGCAGAATTGCCTCTGACCTTGAGCAAAAATGTACTCTATTACTGCATTTGTTTTTAAAGATACCTTCAATGCAAACATGAAGTTTAAGGGTGGAAAAGCTTTCAATTCACCCTTAGGATACTCTTGGCAGGCAAACCAGGGCACTTATACAACGTTTATTGCAAAGACATTGGATCATTTAAGTCTATTGCGTAAGAGAGCAAGTACTCAGAGTGTCTCTGTATTGTATTTCCAGCTGACAGAAAACCTCACCTACAATGAAGTGATGATCTGGAAGCATAACAGCAAACAGAAGAACTCCTTGAGGAGCCAAGAATGCACTTTTGTTTGATAGAGGAGAAAATACTCAGGCTGACATGTAGCCATTGCACTTTCTTATTAGAGAATGTGATAAGCCTGTCCATGACAAGATACAGAAATCCTCAGAACTTTTTCCTGTACTTGCCTCTCACATTAGCTTTTAGAAAATTGGTGAGGGAGAAAAATGTTAAACCAGTGGAAAAACTTTCTGCGAGAGACAGATTTGAAATGTAATAGAAGACTGTTCTGTGGACATTGTTAATGTCCTCATTACTTCTCGTAGAGAGAATGCCTATGCCTATTTCAAATAGGTGGCATGTGAATGTCCTTCAGCTGTCCATTATAAACTACTTACAGCAAATTATCTCCTATTCTGGCATGCAAAGGATGGTAGTTATGTACTGAAATTCCTTGACAGTTTTCTGCTTGTTGTCAGGGAGAGTCAAATTAAGTAATACATGGTAACATGATTTGCTGTAACATTCACCTTTATACTCTTAGTAATCCCCTGAAATGCTCTTCATTCCAGCTAGCTGCACTCGCTCAATATATACTGAACTAACAATTATTTCCAGTGTGTCATTTCTGGTGTCAACACAGCTAACTTTAAGATAACTTTAAGATATGATTGAAGGCGTATGTTGTGTGAAGCATCTATTGCATTTATGGTATTACTTAGAATAAAACTCAGAAGTTAATTTTTAAAAAAATGAAGAACATTTACTCCCAGTTCTAGATTCAAATCAACACTAAAACTTTAAGTGTTTCTTTAGTGATAAGGAAATTGCCAGTAATTTGGATGTTTGAATAGAGTTAAAATTTAGTTTTAAGATAACTAAGAATACTTGCTTTGATAGTCTATACACTTTTCCCAAAATGTATTTTTCTACTTGTTTTTCCTTCCATGTTGATAATTTGGTTTCAGATTATTCTGAATAAATAACAAATATGCTGTGACTTATGCAAAGTGGTAAGGTAATAGAAAAAAAGGTCATAAATACATTACAAAATTCCTATCCAGAAATAATTGCATGGGATGTAGATGATTCACTGTTAACTACTGTATCTGTGACTTCTGTGATGAAAATTAATACAAATATCATTAATATTATGAAATCATGTTACAATAAGTGAAAATATCTATTGAGATGATAACACCACAGTAAATTTGTGTTGCTTCCTGCATAAGTATCTTACAAATGTAGTTAATACTATTACAGCAGTGACAGTTCTTTCTTTGATGGTCTGTTTTTCAGAAGCAGAACAATTCAAGTGGTCTGACACAAAGAACAGGCACCATCACCCCCAATCCACAGGGACAACAAAAAGATAAAAGATTTTGAATCATTGGGCTATTGTTATGTATTTGAATGTATGTAGTTTGAAGCTGAGATTTTAAGAGATTTTTTGTTTGTTAAATCAGAGCTTGCTCACAGTTTAACTTCAATCTGGGTGAAAATGTATCGCATAATACTTGAACATGAATGCAGAGTGAAAGTTGCCCCTAGTATTAAGCAAATAAAAAGGCAAGAACTACTTTTCATACATTCAGCCTTGTTTGCTTGCTTTCCTCTTCATCTATGTTTATACTACTTTATGCTTGGCACTGCTATTTAGTAGCCATGCACTTGAAAGAAATATCTGGAAAGTACTCTGCCTTATTTTAAGAATGCTTTTACTGAAAGAAAGTGAAATGCATTCTTTAACTAATTCCATCCTGTCAGGTTGTTTTGAAAATTAAATTGAAAAAATGAAATGAATTTAATATGGAGAGCAGAATTCTTACCTGCCGAAGTCATAAACCCTTACTGAATGTACGGGAAGTTGGCTCAAAACCTGTGTGGGACTGGATTCCTAAGGAATACTTGTGCTGCTACTCCTTGGACACAATATGCATCATTCTGGTTTTGTCACATTTAGATTGCTTTTGTCTGATCTAAACAATGATTTAAATGAAAGTCCGCAAAGAGCGGTATTAAAAGAGTGGCTAATATCAACAAATGCCTCCAGAAGGTCAAGGAGCATCAGAAAGTTTGAGAAAGAGGTAGACTGGTGGAACCATGCTCTGCCCTCCCTGATACAGAAACAGGAACAGCCACCAGAAAAACCTCAAAATCATGGAGATCTTGTATCTTCCTCCTGCCAGGCTGAAGGCAGTATCTTAAAGCAGAAGAGTGAACAGAGGCAAATTCACACTCAGGGTGGCAGGTGAGCCCCCTCCTTGCCCACCTGACCTTCCCAGACCAGATGCCTCTGTATAACAGGTTCAAGACTCTGGATGTGGAAGGCCAGTCAAAGGATATCATGGATGATGATCCATCTTCACTAGAGGTGCTGCCAAGGTCACAAAGGCCTACATCCTGTATCACAACCACTTCCACAAGGAAGAAAAGACAGGCTATAGTTGCAGGTGTCTCCCTTCTGAGGGGAACAGAGGGTCCAATATGCCAGACAAACCTCTCTTAGGGAAGTCTGCTGCCTCCCTGGGGCCCAGGTTAAGAACATCACTAGGAAACTTCCTAGCCCAGTATGGCCTTCAGACTATTACCCATTACTGTTTTTCCATGTGGGTGGAGATGAAGAAGCAATGCATAGCCCAAGGACAGTCAAAAGAGACTTCAGGGCCTTGGGATGGCTGGTAAGGGAATCCGGAGCACAGGTTATTTTTTCCTCTCTCCTTCCAGTTGTGGGCCCCACTATTGGAAGAAACAGACATGCCCAGTCTATTAATACATGTCTCCACGGCTGCTGTCACTGACATACATTTGGTTTTTTCAATAATGGGATGACCTACATGGCACCAGGTTTGCTGGTGTTGGACGGGTTTTGCCTTTCTGAAAGGGGGAAGAGGGTCTTAGCTCATGAGCTAGTGGGGCTCATTGACAGAGCTTTAAACTAGTCTCGAAGGGGGAAGGAGATGAATATAAGGCTTGCCTGTGACAAACTGTGGGATGACATGCCAAGGTTAGAGGGACAGGGTCCTAGCAAGGGCCACAGCCTTTTGCTCTGAGACGTGCTGGCTACACTGCAGCAGACTTGAAGGCTTACGGAGAAGAGTCAGGGTCTCCTGAGGTAATAGGAGACAAGAAGGAAATTCCAGTGATACACGTGAAAGGAATTAAGGGATGTTGCTCCAGGAAAGTGACATGGCTGACAGTGCAGCTGGAGTTCCTCTATACCAATGCAGACAGCATGGGCTACAAACAGGAGGAGCTGGAAGACACAGTGCTGCTAGAAAGCTACGACCTAGTGGCCATTACTGAAACTTCGTTGAATGAATCCCATGACTAGAATGTGGCTAGCAATGGCTACAGTCTGTTCAGAAGGGACAGACAAGGAAGAAAGGACAAAGGTGTTGCCCTCTACATCAATAAATAGTGTGAAGAGGTGTCTCTGAAGAATAGCCACAAGCAGGTTGAAAGCTTATGGGTGGGAATTAGACCAAGCATACAAAGGGACTCTTGTGGCTGGTGTCTACTACAGGCTGACTAATCAAGGGGAGCCAATTGACGAAGCCTTCTTATTACTCCAGCTACAGGAGGCATCCCACTTGCAGGCTCTCATCCCATTGGGGGACTTGAATCTCCGTGATATCTGCTGGAAAAGTAACATGATGAGCTGTAGGCAATCCAGGAGACTCCTAGAGTGCATTGAAGATAACTTCTTAAACTGGGTAAAATAGCCCTACCAGAGGGGATGATGTACCAGACCTGACGATCACCAATGCTTGTGAGCTAATCAGTGGCATCAAGATTAGAGGCAGCCTGGACTGCAGTGGTCATGCACTGGTGGAGTCTGCAGTCCTGAGGGATATAGGTTGTGTGAAGAATAAACTCAGGACACTAAATTTGAGGAAAGCAAAATTTCAGCTCTTCAAGGAGTTAGTCAATAGGATCCCCCGGGAAACTGCCCTCAGGGACAAGGGGACAGAACAAAGCTGGAAGGTCTTTAAAGACACGTAACATAAAGTGCAAGAGTTCTCGATCTGCAGGTGTAAGAAATCAGGAAAAGAAGGCAAGAGACTGTCATGGATGAGTCAAGACCTGCTGGTCAAACTAAAGGGCAAGAAGGAAATGCACAGGCAGTGCAAGCAGGGACAGGCATCCTGGGGAGAGTATGAGGACTCTGCCTGGTTGTGTAGGGATGGGGTCAGGAAGGCCAAGATGCAGCTGGAGCTGAACTTGGCAAGGGACACCAAGAATAATAAGAAGGGCTTCTACAGGTATGTCAGCCAGAAAAAGAAAGGTCAAAAGAAAGCATACCCCCTGTGATGAGCAAGACTGGCAAACTGGTAACAGCAGAGGAGGGGGAGGCTGAGGTACTCAATATCTCTTTTGCCTCAGCTTCACTGGCAACCT